>JARYGA010011964.1:0-34567 GCA_030545235.1 Helianthus tuberosus
AATTATTACTCATCCTATCTCAAACCCTAGACCACAACATCAAAGCACTGTGCACTATACCCAATATACCCTTGCAGCCCATGTTAACACTGCTCACTATGCTAGAACCCCTGTGCCTGTGCATTATGTTCAAACCACTGTTCCACAAATTCAGTATGTTCAAGCCCCTGTCCCTCAGGCTCAAGTGCAACCTGCTGCACCTCAACAAACCGCTCCAATAGTGGTTCAACCAGATCAACAAAGCTTTTTCACCCAAGGTTTTGTTGACTGGAGAAGTATACCTGATGAGCTTGGTGATGAAAATTTTGCACTCTATGCTTCTAATGATACTTTTAATGATGAATTTTGTCTTATGGCATTAGAGTTAATACCAGAAGGGGTAGAAGCTGAAGGAGAACAGCTAAGTGCTGAAACAGTGGATGAAGTGGCTGAAGCAGTGGTTACTGCAGTTTCTGGTGAAATACTGCTGGGAGAAAATTCAGAAACCCTGATTGAACCACTGTTTGACCCTTGGTCCAAAGAAGAAGAAAAAGAAGAAAAGAAAGAAGGTGAGAAAGAAGAGAGAGCTGATGAAGAAAATAATCATCAATGTGATTGTGCCATGATGGCTGCTGCTAAGGTATCATCTTAGGTTCTTGAAAATCTGTGTTCAGACAAATGCATCATAGCATTTGCTAATATTAAAGAGGTGAATGAAAACCTTAGGGATAAAGTTTTGAATGATGAAGTCACATTTGAAAAGTCTTTAAAAGAACTTAAAAACAAATTGGCTGAAAAAGATAAAGAAATCTACAGTCTCAAAGAAGAGCAAAGCATAACTAAGAACCAACTCCAAACTATGGTAGAAAAATATCAAGTTTGCAAAAAAGAGTTGGAATCCACCCAAATCACTTATGAAAGGTGGGTGGAAACTTGCAAAGGTTATGAGGTCATGCTTGAAAAACAGCTTGAAAGCAATGTGAAATTTGGCATAGGATTTAGAAAATATGATGAAATTGAAAACACTGCTGAAAAACAAGCTGGTTTAGTTGAAATAACACCAACCAACAAGAATGGCCAAGAAGTTAAGATAACTGACAAACTTGGTAACAAAATCACTCTGGAAAGATCTGTGGGATCCTCAACCTTTGAGGAAATTGAGAAATACCAATTTAAACCCACATGGTCTGATGAGTATGACATTCTTGAAAATTTCAAACCAATGGACTTCTCAACCACTGATGGTGTAAAAGCTCCTAAAGCAAAGGTCATTCCTCTCAAAGACATCCCAACAGTAGTTCAAAACTCTGTTGCTAAGGAGTCTGAGAAGAAGAAAAGAAGAGAAAAAGTTAAAAACCTGTTTTGTGATTTCTATGAAAAGAAGAACCATCTAACAAAAGACTGTTTTCATCTAAAAGCATATGATATCAACAAAACAAGTGTAATTGTACCTGCTGAGAGCTGCACCATCTGTGGTAAATCAAACCACAAAACTCAGGAATGTGTGTATCTCAAATGCTTTGATGTAAAAAAAAATGAGTACACTGCAAAAACATCCTTGAGTTCATCAACATCATCTGTCAAATTCACCAAGAATCAACCACTGTTTGTGCCAGTTTAAACAGCTGTTACAAAACAGCTGAACCAAACCTCTGTCAAAAAAGATGTTCAGGTGACTGATGCACCCCTTGCCAATCAATATAGAAGAGGTAAGGGACAACCACCAATCCAAAGAATCCCACATGTTTATGAGGTTTACAAAAAGCCTTCTAAACCAAGAATGAACAAGTATCCTTTTAGTTATCAACAGATCGTTGGGCAAGACCCCCAACAGTGGTTAGAGAAAAACAGTTCCAAAACTGTCCAAACCCCTGACCTAACCACTGCCCATCCACCTGAACTTAACCTAGACACTGCTGAGACCCCATCCAAAGCCTTATTGGCTTTGGAAATCCTAATGAACTAGTCCTTTACTACATGTGCAGGGAGCTTCTGCATGCTTAGATAGTCTTTGGTATGTAGATAGTGGAGGCTCCAGGCACATGACAAGATGTAGAGTCCTTCTCAAAGATTTTGAAAACTCATGGAGGGGGTGATATATCCTTTGGCAATAATAGTAAAGGAAAGGTTCTGGGGTCTGGTACTGTTCAGTCTGGTAAAGTTAAGTTTGAAAATGTCAATCTAATAGACAATCTAAAATTCAACCTCTTAAGTGTCTCTCAAATGAGTGATAAGGGCTATGGCTCATTCTTTACAAAAGAGTGTTGTAGGATTGTTGGACCAGAAATGGTTGAAAAGATTGAAGCAATAATAAAAAATGGAAAAACCCAACTTGTTGCTCAAAGAAGTGGCAATGTTTATGTGGTGGATATGTCAAAAGAGAGCCCCAGGACTGATGCCTGTCTGTTCTCAGCTGCCTCAAACAAAGAGACAAAATTATGGCACATGAGATCGGGGTACACAAATCTCAAGACAATTACTGCTATTTCAAAACAGAGGTTAGTAAGAGGTTTACCTCAAAAACTGTTCACCTGTCCAAAGCATTGTGTTTCCTGCCTAAAAGGAAAACAACATAAAAGCTCATACAAATCAATTGAAGAGTCCAAAACAACCAAGTGCTTGCAAATGCTTCACATGGATATGTTTGGCCCAGTTAAAGTCATGAGTCTTAGAAAGAAAAGATACTATTTGGTTATTGTTGATAACTTTTCTAGGTTTACATGGACTTACTTTTTACACTCAAAAGATGAGACTGTAGGCATCCTGCAAGACTTTGTGAAACAGGTTGAAAAGCAGTTTGACTTGTCAGTAAAAATCTTCAGAAGTGATAATGGCACAGAGTTCAGAAACAAGGAGTTAGATGATTTCTGTGTGTCAAAAGGAATTGTGAGGCTGTAACACCTGTGCCTCCACGGCCATCAAACAAATACTGCATCAATGAAATATTGTATTTCATACTTTGGACATGTACAAATATGTGTATCCTTTGCACATTATCAATTCTTGTTCGATTTCAAGCTTTAAATCGCTTTCTAGAAGGTTATACGCGCACGGATGCGTAAATATAACCCGTTTAATGCAATGAACGCTCCGGAATAGTGAAATAGGCTTAACATACCTTAAACAACCTTTACATAACTTAGAAATGAGTTTTGAAGGCTTTGGTATGTCAAAAACAAGTTAATTCACTTACAGGGACTAAACTTGACAAACTGCGAAAGTATGCCAATTTGAGCTGTAACGAACATTCTGGAACATGACCATAAGTTAAACATACCATAAATATCCTTTACATAGCTTAGAAATAGGCTTTGAGGGGTTCGGTATGCTAAAATAAACTTTTGGGGTCATTCCGGGACTAAAAGCGTCAAAAAAGTGCACAAGTTTGCATTTTCGCGCATAACTTACGTTCTGAATACATCCGGACATCCAACAATTTATGTAAGAACTAAAATATTTTATTTTAGTGTTTGGCATAAGAAAAATCCTTTCGTCACGCCATTTGGATCATTTTTCGCGCTTATGCGCATTCCGTCGTAATTAACCGAACAACGTAACCGTACGGCTAAACGAACCGACACCCGAGATATTTTTGAACACATTTTAAGTTACCTATACTTTAACTACATTTTAGAGCTTTGAAATGGGGTTAACGGGGCTTAAACGTGTCAAAAAAAAAAACGCATCGAAAACCAAGTTTTGAGGTTGCAGGGACTGAAACTGTAAATCTGCCAAACTAGGTCCGTAAACAGGGGCCAGATGCAGCAAAATGTTTTTTTTCATCTTTTAACAGCCCTTAACACTCTCCAAAGGCCAAGTGCCAAGTGTCAAACTCTTATGGTGGATGGCAAATGAGTTACCACAACTTTCCAACAAGTGTACGGCTTAGATCGTGCCCCCTTTTCCAAGAAATGATCCTAACGGTGAACCGAAAACTATAAATACCCACCTCCACCCTTCACTTTTCCTCACAAGAATTTGATCTTATGTGCTCTAAGTTGAAACCTTTGTTTCATACATGAGCTATTTTCATCTAGATTAGCATTCGGGGACCCTTTGTAAGTGTTCCTTCGTTCTTTTATTGCTTTTCGAGTCCGAAAGTCAAACTTTGCTTGACTTTCTGCATTGACCAGTTTATGGTCATTGCGAAGTTCGTTTGAACTTCGCAACGTGATTGTAATCACGATGGTTATAGTCCCTTGTGACTATGCCTAATGATTACCACGTTGTCTAGGGTCGTAAGGGTAAGCGATCTAATAAATCGCTTATACCTTCGAACCCGACCCATTTGGTCGATCATTAGGATCCGACCAAATACATTAGGTGACCATAGTATATAGGGAATAACCTTCCGAGGTTATACCTTATGGTCGCTTCGTTTAAGTAGTTGTATGATAGGTAGTTTATATGCCTTAGGTAAATTACCAAAATACCCCTTTGATGCCAAAATTCGTTTTAAACATATGTAACATAACTTTTGTCATCTAAACTGATTTAACAACCATATTAGACATGTTAAGGCATATTTTACTTGTCATAGGACTAGTTAGGCGTTCCGAACGCATTTTACGCGAACGGCGCGTTAAAGTACTATAATCTACCTAAACGGGTCGTAATGGGTCACAAACACTTAGGTTAAGTTTCGTTTTAGTATGTGGGCTTTGTTAAACCATATTACACGAGTCTCCATACTCGTTTGGTTTACGAACCCTCATTCTATCCGATCCTCCGATATTAGGTCCGGTTTATTAACATAGTTACCTATATTAGGTGTCGTTTGATTCCGAGATCTCTAGCATTGCTTGGTGGTTATCTTAGTACTTCTGAGCAATCTCAAGTGAGTACATAGACCCCTCTTTTACTGTTTTCCAAATATTTTGGGGTGGAACACATGTGCCTACTTGTTACTTTCGTGCTTTCTATGTTTTCACATCATATACTTGCTATGTTCATTAGTACATTTATAGTACATGATTTCATTGTCTTACATTACATTTTATGCTATGTATGTCCATTTAGTTCATACTTAGTACATCGTTTCACATCACATCACATGCTATGTATGTTCATTTGTTGCATACTTAGTACAGTTGTTTTCATCACATGCTTACATTTTGATATGATATTTGGATTGTTTTGATGGATCAATATACATTCATTAACACCGATCACGCCGTTCGTTAGTAGGTAGTGGTACCATAGGAATTGACAACTCCCGTTCCGGACATCCTGGGTAGGTGGGGATGAAAGGAATGACCGAATTCGATATACAATTACAACAAGATAGACCTTTAATTTGTTTAAGGGTTTATCGCCACAGTCTCAAGGCTTGGATGTATGCATTCTCACAATACCGCATAGATATTTGTATCAGTATAGCATGCATTTCCACAAAACATAGCTTTGATTTAAACCATGTTTTACTTTAATACTTTGTTTTTGTGCATATGGTTTAGTTGATATATTTCACTAGCCATACATATCATTTTGATTACACATTACATGATTTACATTTGACACATAAACATTATTGACATTGGCTACACATTACATGATTTACATCTGACACATAAACATTATTGACATTGGTTACACATTACATGATTTGCATTTGACACATAAACATTATTGACATTGGTTATACATTACATGATTTACATATAGACATAAACATTTTGACATATTATTCAATACGTTTGGAAATTGGTTTAAACATAGACATCTTACATTGGTGTTTTGTTTGGGTAAGTGATTTGAGTAACGAGGCGTGTGTAATATGATACAAGCATGGTGGATACGCCGCTGGTACTTCCTATATATAAGTGATTGTATGGTATTACATATCGTAGCGTTATTTGAATCATTTCAATTTGGACATATAACATTTTATACAAATAACATACTTTTCACAAATACATTGTTTTACAAACAACTTAAATTATACAAACTCATTTTATATGGTTATTCATTTAACCATACATTATTCTCTTACTTATACATATCATCTGATCTTATCGTTTTTCAAATGATTTACAAGACAAATCAAATTACAAGGTTCATGACTAAACATTTTCTTAAACAATAAGTCATGAATCCTATTTTCATAAACCTATGTATCTCACAGGCATTTTTATGCCGACGTACCTATTTTCACATGTGTTTCAGGATATGATGCATAGGATTTGTTAAGATACACTTAGGCGGACTTGGGCCTTAGCGACAATAAAAGATGCAAGACTAGTTATTTATGTTATGTTTCTTTGATTGTCAAGACATTGTAACTATTTTAATCAATAAAACAATATTTCAATTTCCATGTGTTATGAAACAATGATTCTGTTACAACACTCCCCGACATTTTCCGCCACGTTTTGTTGTTCTACGTGGTCGGGGTGTGACAGAAAAGTTGGTATCAGAGCTCATGGTTATAGGGAATTAGGTTATTAGTAATACTTTGACCTAGTCTATAACCTTTCTAGGACCCTAACGCGAGTTTACTTGCGTTTAGTCATAAAACAATACTGTCACCTATCCTTAGGCGACAACCACAACAAGAACATAAATTTCAAAACCGCTTTGAAAACTAATCATCTGTTCTTGGATGATTGATTACTAGGTTTTGAACCCTCTATTGTAAGGTTTTGAACCCTCTGTTATAAGGTTTTGAACCCTCTAAGTTTTCAAATCTCGTCAAAGTTTGAGTCGTATAATGTGAACACGTGCAAACTGGAAGAGTGAATGCCTGTACCCTGAGTTTTCTGTCGAAGGCTAGAGTGTTCGTACAAATCCGCAGTATCGGACCAGTCACTCTTACCTGGGAACTCTTGGGGTGAGTGTTCACTTATAGGCGAGCATGTCTTCAGTGATACATTAATATGATCCGTTCACTTTGATTAGTCACCATCTCATTTGTTTGCCTTAGGTAACAAACAAATGATCGCAAATTCTTATGCATTGCCATTCTGTATTGTTTATCCGATAACGTTTCACTTGTTTCTTCCTATGTCTTTCATTTTCTTCTAGAATGTCTCTCCATTACGATGACGTCCAGATATCCGAGCAGACCGCCAAATTTGCCCAGTGAATAGGCGAAGTAGTCCTGAAGACTGTCGAATTAGCTACTGCCATGTATCGTCTCCAGAATGAAGCCACTCAAGAATCCCCAAAGGAGACGGAAGCCAAGCCTTCACCAAAACCAAAGAAACGTAAAGCTTCAAAGAATCCCGCAGCGGTTGCACCAAAACAGGCAAGACCTAGCCAAGTGACGGCACCACCAGCCAAGAAACCAATCAAGGAATCAAAGACCATGGATGAACGATCCCCTAAGAAGTCAAAGAAGCGAAAGGCTTCTCAGAACTTCTCCATGGTCGCTTACAATGGTAAAGCCGTCCCCAACCAACCAGCTCAACCCCCTGCTAGGAAGTCATACAACGGAACTGCACCCTTGTGCAACCAATGTAGCCTTCATCATCAGGCTAGCGTGAAGTGCCGTAAATGCCAAATTTGTGGACTTATAGGTCATACGGCAAGGGTTTGCCCAACTACAGCAGTACCAAATCAAACAAGACCCGTCCGGGTGGCAACACCACCTGTTAAGAAGCAATACAAGGGAACAGCACCAACATGTGACAAATGTAATGCACACCACTTAGCTCACCTACAGTGTCATTTGTGTGCATCATGTGGGCTACTCGGTCACCTGGAAAATGCTTGTCGATTTACCCCAAACCAAAGTGGTCCAAACCAACCACAAGCCAATCCTGCTCAAGCTCGCTTTCCGCCTGGATCGTGCTACAACTGTGGCGAGACGAGCCATTTCAGGAACAAATGCCCAAAGCTTGCTAATGCAAATCCAACCCTTGGATGAGCATTCGGCTGAACAAAGGATGTTGCTGTCTTATGCCTTGGTTTCTTTTGTTTTCGTGTATTGTGAAACAATATGTCTCGTTCATAAATAAAAGTTGTTGTTCGCAATTCTGATATACAAGTATAATCACATGTGTTTATGGCATTTCCCTATAATACATGTATTAAGGAACTATGTTCCTTACAAACTACTCTTGTGATTCTCTCTTTCAAATGATCGCTCATGATTCCCTCGAAAATTTTAAGTACTCGTTTCACTCTAAGAAACAAAGTACAGAAAATAAGGTGACATTATGAGTAATCATGCTTCTGCACATCAGTACCTTTGAATCCTTGGTTAGATAACTAAGGGTATTTTCAAAACTCATACCCATTACGTTTTGATTTGTCAACATACACAGTACAAGTATTTCAAAAACAATCTTCATGATCTCAAAATATTTCATATAGTTTGAAAACAATTTTTTTTTAAATACATTGTCTATGTTATTTCAAAAACATTGGCTATGTTTTCAAAAACAACCTTCATAATTTCAAAATGTCTCATATAGCCTGAGAACAATATTAATACAATATATTTTCTTATTAAGTGCATGATTTCAAAAGCATCATTCATGTTTCCCAAAGACCTTATACATAATTTCAGAATTCATCTCGCATAATTTTAAAACACTTTTAAAAATATACTTACCTAGTACACCTACTTTATGATTTCAAATGTATTATATATAAGGTTTCAAAAACATTGAACACAGTTTTTTTTAAGAACCCCATGCATAGTTTTCAAAAATATTTTCCTCATACATTGACTTAGCCTTCAAATTCCGCTTCATATGTCGCCTTGACATGGCTAGCATCTCAGCTTCATAAGCATTTTTACTTCATGTTTTGACTTAAGCACATCCAGTAAAAGGTTTCAAAACATCTTCAACTTCTAAAATCCATATGGGATCTTTTTATCTTCACATTTAGACCCTTGTGGATGATTATCATTCAAATCAGAGTCCTTGATTGGATTCCTTATGTACCTAAATTCGAACATTTCGGTTCCTTATAATCGAAATCGAATTTTTCTTTTAAAAATCTTTCTATCTTTATAGTTAGATTCTTGATAATGTTTAAAGTACCAAATGAAATCCACGAGATGGATTCCTAGTGTGCTTTAAATACATGCGCTCTGTTAGCAAAACAAATTAAGAAATTAAAAATCTAGATCAAACAATTTTTGTGGTTATATGACTATGTGTTTATGCATCTCGTGTTTTCTTTTATGCATTTTGGGTTTTTGTATATTCTGGATATTCGTTATCCAAATCCTCGTAGAATTTTTCATATCTTCATATGAGGGATTCGTAGTAGGATATTCAAAAAGGTACTACCTTAATTCCTTAATGGGCTTCTATGTAATAGTTAAGACCCTTGGATTATATAGTACCACTCCAAGATTCATAAGAGGCCCTTTTAGTGGTCTAGTAAAAAAGATTGATTCAAAAATCTGGTTAAGAATGACATGTGATGATATAAGCTGAAAAGACTCCTTGGTTGTCTATTAAAATCATTAATTGATTTAATAAAAGGGACCCTATGGTGGTCTAGTCACACTCATCACAGGTTTGTTCATTGGTTTTCCTCTACACATTATAAAATAGACTGTGTGAACTATGCAAGGAATTGTCTAATTATGGACGCGTACATAATTATGAGATTCAGTGCACGGTAACCACAGTAAGATTTATTATGTGTAAGAACCGATAGTGACAACAATAACAAAATGAGAACGATGTAATGGAGGTACGGTTGACGCACCAATGACGCTTCATATACTTGTATATAAGTATCCCTCTTACATTGCAAGCATGATGTTATTAAAGTTACTAGAAGTTCAGAACCCTAACCAATGTTGTTCGATCTTTTCAACTTCATGTTTTAAACTCTCACAAGTTTCCTCTAAATAAAATTTCGGGACGAAATTTCCTAAAGTAGGGGAGACTGTAACACCTGTGCCTCCACGGCCATCAAAAAAATACTGCATCAATGAAATATTGTATTTCATACTTGGGACAAGTACAAATATGTGTATCCTTTGCACATTATCAATTCTTGTTCGATTTCAAGCTTTAAATCGCTTTCTAGAAGGTTATACACGCACGGATGCGTAAATATAACCCGTTAAATGCAATGAACGCTCCGGAATAGTGAAATAGGCTTAACATACCTTAAACAACCTTTACATAACATAGAAATAAGTTTTGAAGGCTTTGGTATGTCAAAAACAAGTTAATTCACTTACAGGGACTAAACTTGACAAACTGCGAAAGTATGCCAATTTGAGCTGTAACGAACATTCTGGAACATGACCATAAGTTAAACATACCATAAATATCCTTTACATAGCTTAGAAATAGGCTTTGAGGGGTTCGGTATGTTAAAATAAACTTTTGGGGTCATTCCGGGACTAAAAGTGCACAAGTTTGCATTTTCGCGCATAACTTACGTTCTGAATACATCCGGACATCCAAAAATTTATGTAAGCACTAAAATATTTTATTTTAGTGTTTGGCATAAGAAAAATCCTTTCGTCACGCCATTTGGATCATTTTTCGCGCTTATGCGCATTCCGTCGTAATTAACCGAACAACGTAACCGTACGGATAAACGAACCGACACCCGAGATATTTTTGAACACATTTTAAGTTCCCTATAGTTTAAATTCATTTTAGAGCTTTGAAATGGGGTTAACGGGGCTTAAACGTGTCAAAAAAACGCATCGAAAACCAAGTTTTGAGGTTGCAGGGACTGAAACTGTAAATGTGCCAAACTAGGTCCGTAAACAGGGGCCGGATGCAGCAAAACGTTTTTTTTCAGCTTTTAACAGCCCTTAACACTCTCCAAAGGCCAAGTGCCAAGTGTCAAACTCTTATGGTGGATGGCAAATGAGTTACCACAACTTTCCAACAAGTGTACGGCTTAGATCGTGCCCCCTTTTCCAAGAAATGATCCTAACGGTGAACCAAAAACTATAAATACCCACCTCCACCCTTCACTTTTCCTCACAAGAATCTGATCTTATGTGCTCTAAGTTGAACCTTTGTTTCATACCTAAGCTATTTTGATCTAGATTAGCATTCGGGGACCCTTTGTAAGTGTTCCTTCGTTCTTTTATTGCTTTTCGAGTCCGAAAGTCAAACTTTGTTTGACTTTCTGCATTGACCAGTTTATGGTCAATGCGAAGTTCGTTTGAACTTCGCAACGTGATTGTAATCACGATGGTTATAGTCCCTTGTGACTATGCCTAATGATTACCACGTTGTCTAGGGTCGTAAGGGTAAGCGATCTAATAAATCGCTTATACCTTCGAACCCGTCCCATTTGGTCGATCATTAGGATCCGACCAAATACATTAGGTGACCATAGTATATAGGGAATAACCTTCCGAGGTTATACCTTATGGTCGCTTCGTTTAAGTAGTTGTATGATAGGTAGTTTATATGCCTTAGGTAAATTACCAAAATACCCCTTTGATGCCAAAATTCATTTTAAACATATGTAACATAACTTTTGTCATCTAAACTAATTTGACAACCATATTAGACATGTTAAGGCATATTTTACTTGTCATAGGACTAGTTAGGCGTTCCGAACGCGTTTTAACCGAACGACGCGTTAAAGTAGCATAATCTACCTAAACGGGTCGTAATGGGTCACAAACACTTAGGTTAAGTTTCGTTTTAGTATGTGGGCTTTGTTAAACCATATTACACGAGTCTCCATACTCGTTTGGTTTACGAACCCTCATTCTATCCGATCCTCCGATATTAGGTCCGGTTTATTAACATAGTTACCTATATTAGGTGTCGTTTGATTCCGAGATCTCTAACATTGCTTGGTGGTTATCTTAGTACTTCTGAGCAATCTCAAGTGAGTACATAGACCCCTCTTTTACTGTTTTCCAAATATTTTGGGGTGGAACACATGTGCCTACTTGTTACTGTGCTTTCCATGTTTTCACATCATATACTTGCTATGTTCATTAGTACATTTATAGTACATGATTTCATTGTCTTACATTACATTTTATGCTATGTATGTCCATTTAGTTCATACTTAGTACATCGTTTCACATCACATCACAAGCTATGTATGTTCATTTGTTGCATACTTAGTACAGTTGTTTTCATCACATGCTTACATTTTGATATGATATTTGGATTGTTTTGATGGATCAATATACATTCATTAACACCGATCACGCCGTTCGTTAGTAGGTAGTGGTACCATAGGAATTGACAACTCCCGTTCCGGACATCCTGGGTAGGTGGGGATGAAAGGAATGACCGAATTCGATATACAATTACAACAAGATAGACCTTTAATTTGTTTAAGGGTTTATCGCCACAGTCTCAAGGCTTGGATGTATGCATTCTCACAATAGCGCATAGATATTTGTATCAGTATAGCATGCATTTCCACAAAACATAGCTTTGATTTAAACCATGTTTTACTTCAATACTTTGTTTTTGTGCATATGGTTTAGTTGATATATTTCACTAGCCATACATATCATTTTGATTACACATTACGTGATTTACATTTGACACATAAACATTATTGACATTGGTTACACATTACATGATTTGCATTTGACACATAAACATTATTGACATTGGTTACACATTACATGATTTGCATTTGACACATAAACATTATTGACATTGGTTATACATTACATGATTTACATATTGACATAAACATTTTGACATATTATTCAATACGTTTGGCAATTGGTTTAAACATAGACATCTTACATTGGTGTTTTGTTTGGGTAAGTGATTTGAGTAACGAGGCGTGTGTAATATGATACAAGCATGGTGGATACGCCGCTGGTACTTCCTATATATAAGTGATTGTATGGTATTACATATCGTAGCGTTATTTGAATCATTTCAATTTGGACATATAACATTTTATACAAATAACATACTTTTTCACAAATACATTCTTTTACAAACAACTTAAATTATACAAACTCATTTTTATATGGTTATTCATTTAACCATACATTATTCTCTTACTTATACATATCATCTGATCTTATCGTTTTTCAAATGATTTACAAGACAAATCAAATTACAAGGTTCATGACTAAACATTTTCTTAAACAATAAGTTATGAATCCTATTTTCATAAACCTATGTATCTCACAGACATTTTTATGCTGACGTACCTATTTTCACATGTGTTTCAGGATATGATGCATAGGATTTGTCAAGATACACTTAGGCGGACTTGGGCCTTAGCGACAATAAAAGATGCAAGACTAGTTATTTATGTTATGTTTCTTTGATTGTCAAGACATTGTAACTATTTTAATCAATAAAACAATATTTCAATTTCCATGTGTTATGAAACAATGATTCTGTTACAACACTCCCCGACATTTTCCGCCACGTTTTGTTGTTCTACGTGGTCGGGGTGTGACAGAAAAGTTGGTATCAGAGCTCATGGTTATAGGGAATTAGGTTATTAGTAATACTTTGACCTAGTCTACGTGGTCGGGGTGTGACAGAGGCAGTATAGCATTCCAAGAACACCAAAACAAAATGGGGTTGTTGAGAAAAAGAACAGGACTTTGATTGAGGCTACCAGAACCATGCTTGCTGATTCAGGTTTGCCATTAACTTTTTGGGTAGAGGCAGTAAACAATGCCTGCTTTGTCCAAAACAGAGTTTTGATCAACCCCAGGCATCAAAAGACTGCCTATGAACTGCTGTATAAAATAAATCCATTGATTTCATATTTCAAAGTTTTTGGCAGCCCATGCTTCATTTTAAACTTAAAAGATTCTATTTCAAAGGTTGCAGCCAAAATTGATTGTGGTTATCATCTGGGATACTCAACCACTGCTAAGGCTTACAAAGTGTTTAACACAAGGACTAAGACAGTGGAAGAGACTTTGAATGTAAAGTTCAATGAACTTTCATCAATGAAAATCCCAGCAAACCCTGCAAAATTGTTTGATCTTGATAAATTTACTTTTGAAAATACTGCTGTCAAGACTAACAGTGCAAGTCCATCAGAAAGTTCATCATCAGACTATGGATATAAAGTCGTCATTCCACAACAAAAGTCTGGCTCAAATGGTAGAGCAGCAGTTGTTCAAAACAGCTGTGAAAGTTCAACCACTGCTACCTCAACAGTTGTTGACCAAAGTAGCCCATCAACCCCTGCTTCCACATCATCAAACACTGTCGATAAAAGTCCTCAAACAGTGGATCAAATTCAACATGTGTCCACACCATTACCTCCTATTCCACCCCCATTTGAAGCCACTGCCGGATCATCAAAGTCACCAGCAGTGGTTAGCTCAGATGATTCACATCTGCAGCCTTCACCATTAAATGTCATTATTCCATACCAAGGGGATCTAATCTTCTTGAAATCTCATCCACCTGACTAAATTATTGGCAACATCAATGAAGGGGTGCTCACAAGAAGTCAATCCCAAAACATTTGTCTTTTTACTCGTTACCTGTCTCTCCATCAGCCAGTCAAGTACCAAGAGGCAATGAAAGACAACAGCTGGGTAGAAGCCATGCAAGAAGAGCTCCAACAGTTCAAAATACAACAAGTTTGGGAGCTTGTACCACTGCCAGAGGGTGTAAGTCCTATTGGCACAAAGTGGGTCTTCAAAAATAAAACTGATGAAAGTGGCATTATTGTCAAGAATAAAGCTAGGCTTGTGGTTCAAGGGTTCAGATAGGAAGAGGGCATTGACTATGATGAAACATTTTCCCCTGTAGCAAGACTTGAAGCTATCAGACTATTCCTGGCCTTTGCTGTCAACCACAACATCAAGGTGTATCAAATGGATATCAAATGTGCATTCCTCTATGGTAAGATGCAAGAAGAGGTTTATGTTTGTCAACCTCCAGGCTTTGAGGATCCATTTAATCCAAATCATGTCTACAAGCTAAATAAAGCTTTGTATGGCTTGAAAAAAGCACCAAGAGCCTGGTATGAAACTCTTTCCACATTTCTACTTTCCATTGGTTTCACAAGAGGTAAAATAGACAAAACACTGTTTCTGAAATGGAGAGGAAAGGATTTGATGATTGCCCAGATTTATGTGGATGACATCATTTTTGGAAGCACATGTAACAAAATGTGTGAAGAGTTTAGGCAACTCATGACAACTGAGTTTGAAATGAGTGCAATGGGTGAACTCCAGTGCTTTCTTGGTCTCCAAGTAAGGCAACTGCAAAACGGCACTTTTATCCATCAAGGCAAATATGCCAAAGAACTTTTAAAGAAATTTGAGATGGATGATTGTAAGCCATGTTGTACACCCATTGCAACCAATAAAATAGTCATGTCTGATGAAAAGGATGATTTGGTTGATCAAACTCTTTATAGAAGCATGATTGGGTCTTTATTGTACCTAACTGCATCTAGGCCAGACATCATGTTTGCAACATGTGTTTGTGCAAGATCCCAATCAGCCCCTAGAAAGTCAAACCTTATTGCTGTAAAAAGGATATTCAGATACCTAAAAGGTGCTCCCACACATGGTATCTGGTATCCAGCTGATGGAAATATCAAGCTTTCAGGTTTCTCAGATAGTGACTTTGCTGGATGTGACAAGACAAGGAAGTCCCCTTCAGGAGGGTGCCAATTCCTAGGCAGTTGCTTAGTGTCTTGGCAAAGCAAAAAGCAAGCAACTGTTTCCACATCCACTGCTGAGACAGATTATATAGCTGCTGCAAGCTGTACATCCCAACTGCTTTGGCTTCCAAATCAATTGCTGGATTTTGGTGTCACTGCCCTAAAGACACCTCTCATGTTGGACAGTCAAACAGCAGAAAATATCATTAAAAATCTAGTTTCCCACTCAACCACCAAGCACATTGATATCAGACATCACTTTGTGAGGGATTGCTATGAAAAAGGTTTGATTTCTCTTCACAATGTTCCAACTAAAGATCAGCTGGAAGATGTGCTAACCAAAGCATTAGACACATCCACCTTTGAAAGCTTGATCTCTAGGATTGGCATACTAAACATGGAATAACAAGCAAAATCTTGTTTTTCTATGAATACAAGCATTAAAATGTTTTCAGAAAATCAAAAATCCATATTTAAAAATCGCTAAAAATGAATTTTTCATTAAATCCTCAAAAGTCTGCCATAACCACTGTTTTGTTCAAACATCTGTTCCACTAAAAGTTGTCCACTGCTGAAAGTCAACCCCTGTTCTCTCATTTCCTTGGTAAGCACTGTTGTTCAAAATCGGTGTTTTTATCCACTAATATGCTATCCACTGATAGTTAAAATCACCCACTGCTTTCATTATTACCGTTGCACCCACTGTTATTATTCCATCAGTGGTTTCAGAAAACAACTGTCCTCCATTATTCATCAGGGGTTGGCACGTGGACAGTACATAGCGGTCAGATCTTTTGTAATCGCTGCCACGTCAGCATTCACTTTTTCCTTTATAAAACACTCCTCAAAACCCCAAACAGGGTTTTACACTATCGAATTGAATTCTAAAATTCCTTTCTCAAAGCAGTTTCCATTTCCTTCTCTCAAATCCATCTTTGTCTTCTTCATCTTACAAATCACTCATGTCTTCTTCTCCAAAATCACCGACTTTGTCTTCTCAAAAAGACGCACAAATGGCCCCCAAACCCATTGAAATTCCGTATAAAGCTCCTCACAACTATCTGGGTCTCCTCACAAAACCCGGTAACATCGATATCTACGATTCCATTATTGATACTATGTCGTCTTCAAAGTACAAAACTTTGTTGACTGTTGAACTTCAAGGTAAAAACAGCCATAGCCATCAATTCCTCAATAAAGGGTAAATCAGTTAAAATCACACTACAATCCATTTCAGAAGTATTCGAACTCGATGATCAGCAAGGTAAAACTTCTTTTCCCAAAATCGAGTATAAAACTGATTTTTCTTGAAAGGGGTATGCTAAGGAAATGAAAAAGGATACCTTACAAAAAGGTAGTTTTCCTCCTGCAACAAGATTTTTATTTCATACCCTCTTGATGTGTGTTTCAAATAAAACAACTGCTTTTAATGAAATACCATTAAAGATCCAATACCTGGGTTATGCTATTCTGCAAAACGAAAATTTTAACTACTCCCAGGAGATCTTTAATGATTTGGTTAAAAATGTTTATAAAAAACCATTCTTACTATTTCCATGATTTCTAAGTTATTACTTTCAAAAAAAAAATTGGAAAGGATGATGCTCATGTTCTCACACAAGGTGAATCTTTTCAAATAAACAGCTTAACAGCTGAAACTTTTACAAGATTATC
Source organism: Helianthus tuberosus (assembly GCA_030545235.1). Taxonomy (NCBI): domain Eukaryota; kingdom Viridiplantae; phylum Streptophyta; class Magnoliopsida; order Asterales; family Asteraceae; genus Helianthus; species Helianthus tuberosus. Next base: position 17,182 of record JARYGA010011964.1, read on the forward strand.
AACACCTTCCAAAACAAAAGCAGGGGTCCCTAAGCAGAATTTAGCAGCTACCACTGCTCCTCAAGTATCTGCTGCTGAGCCCACTGCTCTAGGTGATCTCACCAGCAAAACAACTGTTGTGAAACCCACACCTAAAACCACCAGAAAACCACGCCAAAAGAAAACTCAAAAGCCCCCCAAACCCAAATCAAAGACAACTCTGGAAGATGAGATACTAGAGCAACTGTCAGTGACAGCCCAAAAGTCACAAGAAACCACTGCTGCTACATCCTCACAGTAGATGGTAGAAATATCTCAACCCATGCCTCATACTCCTCCTGCTTCTTCTCAAAAAGAACAGGTTGTACACATTGGGACACCACAATATGATGCTCTAGAATCACTTGATTCTATCATCCACAGCCCACTGCCCGGGGCCAATTCGCTTTCTATACCTAACCTCACCTCCATAATTCCCCCACAAGCAAAACTTTTGTTGGATGCTCTTGATTTGAACCAGACACAAACCAGTCCTTCTTAATCACCTGTTCATGAGAATATGCCACAACAAGTGACTGGGTCTGGTATTTCAATCATTGCTAACCCACCAACATTACCTGAGGAGGTTACACCCCTTGAGTTACAAGTAACTCTTGGTGGTAGTTCAAGTGAAGTAGCCACTACAAGTGCTTAACCCACTAGTTTGCACTTGGACAGTGGTTTCATCCATAAGACTTCCTTGAAGGCAATTCCTTCTTAGGGAACATTTATGTATCCGGTTTTTACTGGTTCACTAAAAAGTGTTTCTCAATTTGAAGGAAGAGGTCCCCAGTACCAAGACAAAGGGGCATCAGTGGATGACTTCTGGGATACATTTCCTGAGTCAACCAATGTTACAACCACTGCTAGTGGGAAATCAGATGATCCCATTAAGTTGGGTGATGGTTTAATGCACCAAGAATTGATGGCTAAAGTTGACAAACTGGACACTTCTGTTGCAGAAATCAAAGAAATGCTGCAACAGTTGTTGAAAGTTCAAAAGGTACCATCCACTGCTGCACCAACTCCAACAGCTGCTCCATCATCTACTCCTACTACAGATGAGTTGTAGAGTTTGTTACAACCACTGCTCCATCATCAAATAGAATTAGCTGATCAGCAACATGAGATTCAAGTTCAAATAATCAGGAATCTCATGGAGTCATGGTTTAAAGACACCCAGGCTGATATCAAGGCTATTAAGGCCCATTTACTGAACACCAATGGAATTGCTCCTCCCTCTATCATCTTTGTGGATGAACCACCACCAGCTGATGTCAAAAAGGGGGAGAAATTAATGCAGTTAAAAAAGAAAGGGTATGAAGATGGCCTGTATATTGAACCAGACAAGTCAAGCATGCTTGTGGACATTCCCTTGCCAGATGGTAGCAAAAAGATTGATGTAACCACAAATGCACTTGCTGAACCAAAAGCAAGTGTAAAAGGGATAAGGAAGCTAAGGATAAAGCCAGATGGGAACAAGAGAAAAGGGCTTTTATGGAGCTGAATGAGCAAGGTATTTTTGAGCCAAAGGATGATAAAAATCATGAGCCAAAAAGAAAGAATCCCACTAGAAAAGTGAGGGAACCCAAACACACACCATCCAGACCCACAAAGCAAACTTTCAAACCTACTAAAACTTCCATACATCAATCTTCCACCCAAACAGCTGTTGTAGCACATGTTGTATCAACAACTGTTGGTACTTCAGTGGTTTCAGCAGTTGTTAACCCTACAACCACCACTTCCACTACAACAACTGCTCCCACTTCAACCACTGCCCCACCAAAAATAACATCACCACCAAAAACCACCTCACCACAAAAAACAACTTCACCACCACCATCACCCCCTGCTAAAAAGCAGAAGACATCAGATGTTACAACATCTGTTGTAATGATAACAGTGGTTGAAACACCAGTTGTTTCAACAACTGTTAGTCATCCACCTTCCACTTCAATCACCACCACTGAACCAACCAAAACATCATCAGCCTCTCCTAGACCAAAAAGGAGAAGGATCATTTTGAAAGATGATGATTCTCCATCACCACCAACATCTTCACAATCTCTTCCACTTGTCACTATTCCAAACCCTGTTCCACTTTCATCTGCACAAGTCTTTAACCCAACCACTGCTATTGTATCTGCAGCTGTTCAGTATCCATTAGAACTTGCAGCTGTCAGAGAAGAAATAAAGTTTTTTTTACTCAGAAGATGATCCTGATAAAAGGAGCTTGCCATATGTTGAAGGATATCCAAGGCCTAACAATATTGAAGAATATTTGAAAGTGAAAGGTCAACAAGCAGAGGATATCTCCAAACGAAATTCAAAGGGTAAATCTGAAAAGGAAATCCAAAGATACTACCAGTTTCTTCTTACTCAAGTCAATACTTTGGAAAGGTTTTCAAAGAACCTATGTCAGCAATTGTCAGAAAGAGCTGATGAAACCGTAAGGAAAGACTACATTGAGCACATCTTGGGCTTCAAAAGGTACAATGGTGAGAAAGCTTAATATAAAGAATGGACAGTGGGTGAACTCAAAGAGGAGTTGGAAAGAATTGAAAAAATGAATAAAGACAAGGTCAAGCATACTCCTCCTATTTGGGCAAATTACAAGAAGAATGTGCCAGATAAAGTGTTAAAACTAAAGAGAATGAAAGAGGAACTCATTACTGCTGACTTTGGGTCTAGAAATCAAGTGATGAGGTGGAAAGAAGAAAAGGTGATTGATTCTTATCACAAGCTGGAAGAATTGAGAAAGAAAAATCCAAATATGCCACAAAAGCATGACTATCCTGAAGCAGAGGTTTCAACAAGACCACCAAAGCTGCAAGTCAGGAAATCCACTACTCCACATGCTGCTATCCTTTATCAAAGAAGGAGACCAAAGCAGATAGATGCAGAAACACCAGAGGATCAAGCATCAGGGGATGAAGTTTTAAAAATGGTTCTCAAACAAATGATAGCTGATATTCCTGAACTTGCTAAAGCTCAAAGCACTGCTCAGTGAGTTATCACCAGACCATCATCTCCAAATTCCTCATCTAATAAAAATCTCCCAAGAAACCCACTGGACTCAAAGGTACTAAATTGGAAAACTGACAAACAGACCCACGTACTGACTGTGATCAAGTCCAGTGGAGAAGTGAAGAAAATATCAAGGGAACAAGCACTAGGCATGTGTGTTGAAGATCTGCAGGATCTCCTTGATCTTCCACTGTGCAGGGATTAAGATGACACAGATGCCTTAGACTTTGAGTTACAACTCAAAGGGCAAATAAGGGAACTGTTGATGAGGCAATAAAGTTCCATAATAATGAAGGGTTTTGGCATCATCTGTTCCAGGGGGAGATTGTTGGGATTGAACCCTACCAGAGGAACAGTTGGTTAAAGCCAAAACCGGATTAGAGCAGTGGATCCAAAATAAGCAGATGTTATGTTTACATTCTCTCCCCTTGAAAGTGGTTCTAACATCTGATGCCCTCCATCCACTGATCCTTTACAACATCTGCTGACTTACAATTGCTGATTAAGTTAAAGACTGATGAAGACTAAAGCCTGTTGATCAATCTACTGCTATGGGTTAAGCACTGCTGAAGATATCAAGTACTGCTGGAGTCACAACAGTGGAAGGATAATGCAGTAGTTTAGTCATTCTTATGTAATTGAAGGGGTATGGTCCCAAAAACCTCATATCGAGTACTTAGGACCACACCACAACCTCACATCTCAGCCCCTCTTCCTGACCTTGCGCGGCCGTGCAACCGGTCCTACAAAAAGAACTCAAGAGAAAGGTTACAGATAACACTTGCGCGCTGAAAAGGAAATCATAAATCCTTGCGCCTTCCTCTATAAACAAAGGATGGAAATCCTAAGTTAGACACTTCCGCTTAAATAATACCTAGACTTAGGGATTATTTACTCAACTGGTGCCACACGATAAGGAGTCACACTGGATTATGGCAATAACCTTCTAGAAAGACTCAATCGTGCACCACTAGACAGTTATAACCGTCTAGACACTTGTCGTCATCTCAGACCTCCCTGAAACCACGACGATGGCATGGAATTGGAGGAAAACCTCCACTTGTCCATCTTCCACGTGGCAATTCCCCAGCCGTGGATCAAAAGAGCGATCCATGTGCTCTCACGTCGGATCAAGAAGATTAACGGAAGGAAATGTAACCGCTTACGGAGTTAGCATTTTCCGTTAATATTTCATCAACGAGTTTTCCCACCCAAACTCTCGGCTATAAATATGAGAACAATTCAGGTATGGAGACCAAGTTACACACACTTCGTCAATACTTCTTCCTCTTAAAAAACACATACTTATTCTCACGCCGGAGTCGGGTCAAGGAGAGAACTCCTCTTCTCCCCTTGACGAGGCTAACGGTGTTTTGTTTTGCAGTGTTTACTGGAGAAGAAGATCTGTCACATCGAATCAAACGAGAGAGAACAACCCCTTTTATGCAGATCCAAACCCCCTAGATAATTTGATTCCGGTCATTTATCTAGTGTTTCTTCAGTAATGTATTGTAATCAGTAGTTAGCATAGCAGTGTTTGTATTAGATCAGTAGTTAGAGTTTGTTAGGAGGTTAGATGTCACTATCATGGTGACGTCAGTAAAGATGCTACAGTTGTTTGGGTGTGCCTATAAATAGAACAATACCCTGTACTGTTCTATTAGCTCTTCATCACTTTTCTTCCTGTACAAACAAACATTGTGAGCTCAGGCTGAGGGGGAGTTTGTTAGATGCATGCATATTGTAATTGAATCTTGGAATAAATTCAAGCATTCGGTTCAATGATAAACTTGTGTGTTAAAAGCATTTCTCATGTTTGATTGTGTGCAAAGTTTATTTCCATTTTAATTCCGCTGCATTACTTGTTCATTTTCATCTTAAATCAAACATAAAACAGAATCAATCCAAACTCAGATCCTAACAGTAGGTCCTGTTTTTCGGAGGATCGATTAACAAACCAAACCCTTGTTTATATATCAAACACGGACACGAGTGCGGAATCCCTGTGCCGATGCCAAACCAAACACAGATAATAACAACACGAAGTAACCAACGAATCACAGTCAATTGATTAAAACGGATGAGAACAAGGATCAAACAAATACACACAATGTTTGACAGTAAACTTTCAAAATAGGTATGCTCTCATGGTTTCACACAGAAACCATGTTGTTTTTATATAGGCAGCCTAGCCCAAGTGTTGACGAAACACTGAAGTGGGCTTGACGAAACACCAAAGTCGATGAAACACTAGGTGTTTCGTCACTGTTCATGGCGAAAATTGGAGTTGTGACCATAAAGGTCTTTCGTCATGCATGTGTTTGACGAAACACAGAGTTTCGTCGAGGGCTGCAAAACTTATATGCTGCAAACAGACAGTTTGCAGCAGACTTGTATTAAACACACAAACATAAAACATACCAAATATGCAACATGCATAGGTCATAAATCATTACATAACGACGAGACAAACTGTCGGACACAAGTAGGATAGGAGGATATCCAACTTGGTCGACTGACGGAATTACAGACTCGATAATAAAAGACCGTAAATTACAACACATAAATAGAACAAGTTACAGACACAAAATATGCATCAACAGAGGAGATGGTGGAGATGGGGTAATGGTGGTACCGATGGTTGTTGTGGCAGCGGTGGTGGCTGTTGAGGTGATGTTAGAGGCGGTGGTTGTTGGGGTGATGGTTGTTGTAAGGTGGCGGTGGTTGTTGGGGTGATGGTGGAGACGCTGGTTCTTGTTATGATGGCGGAGGTGGCGGAGCTGGTGGCTGCCGGTTGGTGGAGATATAGTTGTTCAGTTGATTTGGGTTACAAATAGAAATTTGATTAGTGGGTATCAGATAAAAAATTGTAAAGGGATTTGGGTGTTTTGATTTTTTTTTTTTTTTTTTGGATTTTGATTTGAATTTGATTAGTTGCATATGATGTTGAAAAGTGATACAGTTTTTGTTTTAATATAAAATAAAAAGAAAATAAAAAAATATTGTTTTAACAGAAAAAATTAACCCAGTTAGCGTATGCCGTATTGGATGAAAATGGCAAAAATTGTCAAACCTAAAGGGCAATTTAGCACAAAACTCATTTTGAATGAAATAGGCAAATAAACACAAAGCTCAGGGACGATTTTGATAATTTATTAAAATGGTTTGGAAATTATAAACATCAAAGTGGCCGAGTTGGGGAGTTGGGGTTTGGGGTCATCTAAGATGGACTTGCAATATATAAATAGAGTATATAAGCTTAGAGAAAAGTAGGACAAAAAAAAAGCTTAATAAAAGGGAAAGAAGAAAACAAAAGAATATTCGATACTAAAATTAAGGAAGTTGCTACAAACTATGGCGGTGTTTGTTTTTTGGGTAAAAGCTCTTCTGAGCACTTATGTCTGTGTTGCGCAGACATAAGGGTCCTGCAGCTTGTTTGTTTTCTTGAAGATCTGTAACACCCTAAATAATTTGACTGAATTTATAAAAAATAATTACATGAAACTTTATAAAAATCAGAGTTTACAAAAAGTTTCGTGTTTAAACCATACACATTTGAGATAGTACCAACACATCCCAAGATAATCCATAACAAGTTTAAAAGTTAACCCTTGCTAGTGAACTAACCACTAGTTTAAGGGATTTAAAACGTGATTAACAAAAGTGTTTACAACATGATTATGGCTAGACAAGATTAAGATTAATGCGGAAGCTTCAGAATGCGTGTTCGGTTCTTGACAAAGTGCTTGATCACCATCCGGGAGAAATTCATCCATACCTAAGGTCAAACACTAAAACATTAGTTTGACATCAATACATTACGTATAAACGAACACTAACATTTCAAAATAAAAAACAAAATACAATTTCTCAGGGTTCCACCGTAACTTACGGTGTCACCGTAAGTTACGGTAGACCCTGAACATATCTGGTCTGCCGTAACACAGGGGCGAGATACCGTAAAGCTTTTTGATGTCCACCGTAAATTACGGTGGGACCGTAATTTACGGTGGGATCTGCACATCTGCCCCTTGACTATTTTTCATCATTAGAAGGTCATAACTTTTTACCTATTAGTCCGATTTAGCCAATTCTTCTTCCTATGAGTCCGTAATAAAATTACGGATTCAACCATGTAAATTTCACAACGCGGAAACTTAGATACCGTCAATTGGTTCACAATTTCCTTATGTCCATTATTCAACCCATTAGTGTAAGTGCATAGCACCCCTTTTTCCATTCTTAAAACCTTTTAGACATAATTACCCAATTACCCGGGCTTATGACCTTGGAGTATACGCGCCATTCTATGGCTTCGCGTTTTCTCTGAGTTAAACACTTGTTTTTCTCGGGATTCAAGCATCCCGTTTCAAACGACACCTTCTATTAACTTCTATTGTTTGACCCGATATACCGGGTTCGTAGACTTAAAATATCATGACTAATTTATTGATGTATTACCATCTATCACCTAGTAAGATATGAGACCTTTAAGTCTCTACTCATGTGATTCATTTTCAAACAACATTTTTGATCCGTTTGGCTATCTAGTGAATACCATCACTTTATTATTATACCAAACCAAATTTCTAATGTTTATTTTGACCCGTTTGAGGATCTAGTGAACTTCGCCACTTTAACGATACATCAAACGCATCAATTACAATCTGACATCGTTTGTACATTTAAAACTAAACATTTTTACATAATACAACGAGACTAAAGTCACGTACCTTTAAAGCACACCTTTTCCGCGAGTATCACCTCCGGCGTGTCCACTTGACGTTCCGGATTCCTTGCCTAAAGAGTTCAATTCATAGCAAGATTAGAACTCTTTCATAAGCTTTAACGCATAAATTCATAACATATACAAATCTGCGTTTTTAGAATTCTTTAACATTCTAACCCTCATTTAGGCGTTTTATCAAACACCTTGCGGGTCAGATTTCTACATGATCTAAACCAAGTTCATAACTTGAATTTATCACTCAAATTAACTTCAACTAGTCAATATACACATATTTTAACATCAACAATTTCAGAGATTAATTCACCATTTCAGTTTACACTAGAACAAGAATCTTAATCCTAGTGTTTATCAAGTTCAACTAACTTACTAATCACTCACTATAGTGATTTTGATCTTTACAACTAACATGCAAGATTTTGACAAGAAATCATCTAGGGTTTGTCCCTAGACTTCACATTACTTCCAATTTCATGTTTTACAACACATAATCAAGCTCAACCTTCGATTTCAATCACATGCAAGAACTTGAGTTGTATCAAAACAACCTAATTTGACATACCTTATGACCTCCTTGACGTGGAGATCACGATTCTATGCTCAGATTTCGATTATGACATGATTTGAACCTTCAATTTTGGGTTTTTAGTAGAATTTAGGGTTGTGGAGATGAGGGTGTCGCCCCCTGTGTTCCTTGATCGACCAGACTCCAAAAATGGAGTGTTTGGTTTTTGTTTTACTAATTATTAGTAATTCAAGTTTCAATTTTGACAACCTTGGTCCCTCCATTCTTATTTAGTTTACATCTTTGACCTTTTTAACTCATCCTTGTGTTACTACTAGACTTCTAACTAACTGGGTTATTTATCCTAGTTAGTTTATTCTTGTTTATTATACACTTTATAATTCTAGTATAAAGTTTTGAAATTTCGGGATGTTACAAGTCCACCCCCCTTAAAAAGGGTTTCGTCCCCGAAACCAAAGTACGTACCAAATAGTGTAGGGTAGAGAAGTCGCATCTCTTCTTCGGACTCCCATGTAATGTCCAAACCCTTTCTATGTTCCCATTTGATCTTCACTTGATCAATTTGTTTGTTTTGCAATTGCTTCTAGGATTCCATCACCACATTTCTTATCCTATAATCTCCCACCACAACTGTATTTATGGTGGGTTTAATGTGGTGATCTATATAAACCAAATTTTCTTTTACCTCTCGAATCATTATTTTACAGCAAAACTCAATTAGTGCCATTTGACTAATATAATACATCCTTCAGCTTCTATACTTATTCTAAGTATTTACCTAATCATAAAACTCGTTTCCAAACAACCTTTAAAGGTTGTTTGTTCGAATTAGCTAACAAGGGCGTTTTGGTCCCTTTTAGTCTTTCAATTACGACAAGGTCTTTTGAAAGCATGTTTGACCCGTAATTCTTCTTTCAAGTTATGATCTTGTTTGAAAAGTCATCATGCTTTTCGAAACACCACGACCCTCTTTTTAAAACATTCGGTTTACCCATTTAAGTAACCCATTGTCTGTTTAAGACTTCATTTAATACTCATTGAACCTTACATTCTAAATGAGTAATTACTCTATTACACATACCTGGCTCGGGTCAATGTATTGACCTGTTTTAATGCCTTGCTATAATATTCACTAAATAATAGCGATGCAAATATCATTTCTACATTTATTCCTGAAATCATATAACTCGACAAGAGTCATTAGTCGCTACTATCAAAGGTGGTATCTTCACCCTTTGACTTGTTTGGTCTAAATGACCGATTTTATTAGCGAGATGACATGTATTTTCATCTAGACTATATGACTCGCTCCGATTTACATCGTGCGGTCGTTTTACTTATAATTCATTTCTTAACACTTTTCGGCCTATTAAGGCTTACTTCATAAGTGTCTTTTAAAGCCAATATTTGTGGTCGACGCGTGACCAATTTACCGTTTTACCCTTATTGTTTGTTTTGGTTTACCCTATAAGGTAATCATTTAAGAGTTCATTTTCCATTTGTCATAAATGATCGAATTACCGATTTAACTCCTTTTAAACCCTCCACATGGTTTCTTGTCATGCTCAACTATCTTGTTTCGTATGCCTACGCGCCGAAACATCATACCTCAATTATGTATTTATCTTATTTGTAACTAATACGATAGAGAATATTTTAAAATATAAAACTAGTGTAAGCCATACTTACTTGACACTAGTTTTATATTAACAAACGCTCTACCTAGGCCACAGTGTTATTTAGGCTACAACTTGTTTTATTGCCTAAACTAATTGGTCACCATTTTACCTCATACCTCGTCGTTCGGGTATGCAATATTGCCGTCATCGGCCCCTTTTGCATGTTTATACTACCATATCTAGTCATTCACACTATAACGTGATCACATTCTATATTACTTTTGTGTCCGTGATCACATCATGCCATGTTTAGTTTTACCTTGACCTTAGTCTAAGGCTGCACTCATTTTCTTTCGAATTATCTTTCCGACTTTATGACTTCTTATGTGTGTCCTTCGCGTCGGTTTATTTTACTCATGCCGTTATTTGGTTTACGCCTCTATTTCCTTTCAACTCGTTACCGAGTTCTTTATCTTAATGTTTTTAACGCTCCAGTTTTATTGATCTGTGTTTTCCTTTCTATACTCTTTTACTTCATAACACATAGATTCAGCAATATTTCGCACTTTCATTATTCGAGTTGCGCTTACTTGGAATATCAAGTATTATACGTATTTGATCGAACATCACCTTCCTTTCGTTAGCGACCCTTAGGTCTGTTTCTTTTTACTAATGTCCCGAAGGCCCATTTCTTAAGTCTTATTTGGTAAAACCATTACTGTGGTTATACGGCTTTTGGGGTTTACCCGTTCTCATTCTAATACCTTCATAAAATTTATGTACAAATCTTTTATATAATCACTTCCATCACTGTGATCATCGTTGTTCCTCATAAGGATTTGATTAATAACATGTTACTTTGATGGTTACCCATACCCAAGTTTCTAAGTATGCATTTAACGATACTTCCTTATTCGTAGTGGCGAATAATATGTATCGTTTATTTGATTTTCCTTGAGGATATGTTCCGCCCAAGTCTTGATTTCTCATTCTTATCCTCGGTCCAACGGTAATTGTAACAAAATTAATTCGTTTAATTTTATTATTCCTTATTGTTGCATGAAATTTATCCACATCGTTTGTTGATGTAAATAATGCTTCTACACATTTTTACTTAGTTTGGCCAAGTCTATCTCCTTGCCTTTGCTATTTATTATTATTGCAATTTCCGGGTTCGAGTGTGGATGCACTCCTTCCCGTTGCAATATCTATCGAGATTACTTTTACCTCTGAAATGTACAGTTTCAGCACCTCTTATAAACAATTAGATTTTTTTTATTACTACCTATTCCGTATTTCTCAAAGCATAGGTAATTTCGTTAACACGAATGTAGGATGTTGAATAAATCGATGTAAAACAACGATTTATTTGCACTCATAATAATTAAAAATTCATACTGAAATTTAATCTACAAGAGTATACCTGAAACGACATCAGGTTCAGCTTTAGCCTCCGTGGCTGTTATATAAAACAATTTTGTCCTTGATATCTGGGCATCAGACCTTGTGTCAGCTGTATCCTTGGTTCTGAGCCTCTCTGGACAATTAGACTTTTTATATCTTGGCTTACCACATGTGCCCTTGTGAATTTTTCTACAAACTCTGCATTGATGTAACACACTTTTTGTAACCCCCTTCTTGGGAGCTTTATTATACTTGGACTTCTTTACGGATCTTGTATTCATATCCAACACCCTCCTTTCTTCTATTTCTTGTAGTATGCTGTCTTTCAATTCAACCATCATATCGTTCACCACCGGCACGATTGTGGTTTGTAATCTATCAATATACTGTGATAGACTATTTTCTAGAGCTTTTCCGACCGTCTCGGAAATCTTAGCTTTCATTTGTTCAGTCAATTGAGATGTCGAATCATCTCCAGTTACTCCAGACATTTCTTTAACTGAAACATCCATCACGATTTATCAATAATTATTTCATTCGTTTCCATCTTATTATACGGAAATTTATATTATTCTCACTCAGCCATGAATAATGTGTTATTCTATTTCGGTTTGGTCAAGTGTATATCTTGCCTTACCTTTCTTACTTAGTGTATTTTCCCGGGTACGAGCGTATTTATACACCCCCCACATCTTTACGTCATCTTGAAACTGAAATGTTTACACTAATTGTTAAACATTTCATCTATGACATATGCGTCATTCATTTTGATCTAGCCAAGTTCACCACTTGCTTAAACCATTCATGTTTAGTGCACTTTTCTGGGTTTGAGTGTGTAAACACGCACTTCCTGTGCATATCAAATCAAATTTCCTTTTTTCTAGTATTCTAGTAAGTCTATTAAAGCAATTAATTCTTACCGGATGTCTTGAAACTGAAATGTTTACATCGATTGTTAAACATCTCATTTGTAACACATGCTTTACTTGTTTTGATTCAGTCAAGTTCATAACTTGATGCAATCGTTCTTGTTTTGATTCGATCAAGTTCACAACTTGATTCAATCGTTCTTGTTTTGATTCGATCAAGTTCACAACTTGATTCAATCGTTCTTGTTTTGATTCGATCAAGTTCACAACTTGATTCAATCGTTCTTGTTTTGATTCGATCAAGTTCACAACTTGATTCAATCGTTCTTGTTTTGATTCGATCAAGTTCACAAATTTATTCAATCATTCTTGTTTCATGCATTTCTTATATTTGAGTGAGCTTACACACTCTTTTCATTCACATTTGTTCATGATTTATTTCTATATTCTCTAATTTCTACTTAAACTATTAACTCTTACCGGATGCTTGATCAAGCTTGAACCGAACACTTGTTGACAACCTTGAGCTCTGATTACCAACTTGTAACACCCTAAATAATTTGACTGAATTTATAAAAAATAATTACATGAAACTTTATAAAAATCAGAGTTTACAAAAAGTTTCGTGTTTAAACCATACACATTTGAGATAGTACCAACACATCCCAAGATAATCCATAACAAGTTTAAAAGTTAACCCTTGCTAGTGAACTAACCACTAGTTTAAGGGATTTAAAACGTGATTAACAAAAGTGTTTACAACATGATTATGGCTAGACAAGATTAAGATTAATGCGGTAGCTTCAGAATGCGTGTTTGGTTCTTGACAAAGTGCTTGATCACCATCCGGGAGAAATTCATCCATACCTAAGGTCAAACACTAAAACATTAGTTTGACATCAATACATTACGTATAAACGAACACTAACATTTCAAAATAACAAACAAAATACAATTTCTCAGGGTTCCACCGTAACTTACGGTATCACCGTAAGTTACGGTAGACCCTGAACATATCTGGTCTGCCGTAACACAGGGGCGAGATACCGTAAAGCTTTTTGATGTCCACCGTAAATTACGGTGGGACCGTAATTTACGGTGGGATCTGCACATCTGCCCCTTGACTATTTTTCATCATTAGAAGGTCATAACTTTTTACCTATTAGTCCGATTTAGCCAATTCTTCTTCCTATGAGTCCGTAATAAAATTACGGATTCAACCATGTAAATTTCACAACGCGGAAACTGAGATACCGTCAATTGGTTCACAATTTCCTTATGTCCATTATTCAACCCATTAGTGTAAGTGCATAGCACCCCTTTTTCCATTCTTAAAACCTTTTAGACATAATTACCCAATTACCCGGGCTTATGACCTTGGAGTATACGCGCCATTCTATGGCTTCGCGTTTTCTCCGAGTTAAACACTTGTTTTTCTCGGGATTCAAGCATCCCGTTTCAAACGGCACCTTCTATTAACTTCTATTGTTTGACCCGATATACCGGGTTCGTAGACTTAAAATATCATGACTAATTTATTGATGTATTACCATCTATCACCTAGTAAGATATGAGACCTTTAAGTCTCTACTCATGTGATTCATTTTCAAACAACATTTTTGATCCGTTTGGCTATCTAGTGAATACCATCACTTTATTATTATACCAAACCAAATTTCTAATGTTTATTTTGACCCGTTTGAGGATCTAGTGAACTTCGCCACTTTAACGATACATCAAACGCATCAATTACAATCCGACATCGTTTGTACATTTAAAACTAAACATTTTTACATAATACAACGAGACTAAAGTCACGTACCTTTAAAGCACACCTTTTCCGCGAGTATCACCTCCGGCGTGTCCACTTGACGTTCCGGATTCCTTGCCTAAAGAGTTCAATTCATAGCAAGATTAGAACTCTTTCATAAGCTTTAACGCATAAATTCATAACATATACAAATCTGCGTTTTTAGAATTCTTTAACATTCTAACCCTCATTTAGGCGTTTTATCAAACACCTTGCGGGTCAGATTTCTACATGATCTAAACTAAGTTCATAACTTGAATTTATCACTCAAATTAACTTCAACTAGTCAATATACACATATTTTAACATCAACAATTTCAGAGATTAATTCACCATTTCAGTTTACACTAGAACAAGAATCTTAATCCTAGTGTTTATCAAGTTCAACTAACTTACTAATCACTCACTATAGTGATTTTGATCTTTACAACTAACATGCAAGATTTTGACAAGAAATCATCTAGGGTTTGTCCCTAGACTTCACATTACTTCCAATTTCATGTTTTACAACACATAATCAAGCTCAACTTTCGATTTCAATCACATGCAAGAACTTGAGTTGTATCAAAACAACCTAATTTGACATACCTTATGACCTCCTTGACGAGGAGATCACGATTCTATGCTCAGATTTCGATTATGACATGATTTGAACCTTCAATTTTGGGTTTTTAGTAGAATTTAGGGTTGTGGAGATGAGGGTGTCGCCCCCTGTGTTCCTTGATCGACCAGACTCCAAAAATGGAGTGTTTGGTTTTTGTTTTACTAATTATTAGTAATTCAAGTTTCAATTTTGACAACCTTGGTCCATCCATTCTTATTTAGTTTACATCTTTGACCTTTTTAACTCATCCTTGTGTTACTACTAGACTTCTAACTAACTGGGTTATTTATCCTAGTTAGTTTATTCTTGTTTATTATACACTTTATAATTCTAGTATAAAGTTTTGAAATTTCGGGATGTTACAAGATCTGCAGACCTTTTACCTCTGCCTCACCTTTTCCCCAAGCAGACTTATACCCATGTCTTCAAACCTTTTTAAACCTCTTCTCTCCTCTCCTCTTCAACCTCCACCATCCAGATCCACCACATCACGGTCACCGTCAATCCTCACCACCACCGTCACCGTCAATCCTCACCACCACCGTCACCGTCAATAGAACAAAGCCCAGAAAATAGAACCACCACCACCACCACCGCCACCTGATACATCACCACCATCATTATCATCGGTGGAGAGAGAGGGAAAGACAGTAGACAGAGAGAGAGAGAAAGAAGAGAGAGAGACCGTAGAGAGAGGGGGAGCGGCAGGAACGATGGTGGTGGGTTTTGATGGTGGTGGTGTGATGGCGGTAGTGCTATGGCGAAGGTGGTGCGGTGGTGGTGGGTTTGCGATGGCGGATGACGTTGATGATGACGAAAAAGATGGAGAATGCTTTCGGTTGTTACTAATCGAGATTTGGGCAGATTGTAGTGATTTTGTGATGAGAATTTGGGGGAAAAGGTGGAAGCGGTGGTAAATGAAGGCAGAGAGAGAGAGAGAGAGAGGAGTGTTGTGTGTTGTGTGTCTGTTGTGAGAAGAGGTTTTTGTATAAGTAAAAAAAACAAACACTCTTCTCCTTGCATACTGCAGAACTTTGGTCCACATCTTCTCCTACAAATGTCTGCAGATGTGATCCGCAGACTGCAGACCTTTTACCTCTTCAAAAACAAACATCACCTATGGGCCTAAATCTTGCCCGAGTTTTCAAGCAAAATGACCACCAAACTTCAGAACCTTGACTTTTTAGCTTCCTAGGTTTTGCTTAAATTAGCATAATATCTCCTAGTAAACACTAGGAATGAGCATGTGGTACCGGATACCGATACCATCCTGATACCGTACCGTACCGATACCATACTGCTTGTATTCGGTATCGGTATCGGTATTACGTTTTACCATTTATCGGGATCGGGATTTTGCGGGATCGGTACCGGTATTTTTCGGTAATACCGAATTAATACCGATTGTGAGGTTAGCATATTTAAAAGGGAATATATACCATTTAGTAAATGGCAGTACCGACTACCGAATTAAATCAGGTGAGGTGATCCACTCGTTAATATATATAATGTTGGGATCCAGTTCATGCCTTCATGGTAAAGTCAAAATCAACATTAAAATCGTATAAACATTATTATTTTTCCCATGCTTCTAAAATCGTATAAACATTAAAAGTCATACTTTGTGCTTCTAAAATTGAATTATACAGTGAACAAGAGTTAATATGTAGAATTACTCACTTGAAAGAGAACTTAGATTTGGTACTTTGTGCTAGTTCTTGGTCATACTGGCTGTTAAATGACAGGTGTATATCTTAATGTCTTTCGATTGTGTTTACATACCTTATGATTGTGTTTTTCTTTAGCTGAGTCTAATAGTAAGAATCCAAATGGCATCTTTGAATGGACCACCTTCTAGTCAAGTAAGTTACTTGAACTGAATTTTTTGACATGGGCTTTCTTGTAACTTGGTTAAGTAAGAGCTCTAAAAAAACAACCCACTATTTATTACTGATTTGTATTTTCTTTCAATAGAGAGTCAATACAATTTCTGCTCAAGGTATCGATGTGGGATAAAAAACCAAACAAATTCAAAATGAACGGCAATAACAGAAATGCAGTAACAAAAACTTGATTACATTCATCAAGTTTAACATTTAATGGACATAAATCAATTATTTTATGGTTCAACACTTAAATGAACAAGCACTACTAAGAATTCGGTATTTTTCGGTATCATAACGGAAAACCGGTACCGATACCGGTACCATACCGATACCATACCGCTTGTATTCGGGATCGGGACCGGGACCGGGATCAATTTTTGAGGAGAATCGAGATCGGGATTGTCGGGATCGGTATCGGTTCGGTATCGATTCGGTACCGTGCTCATCCCTAGTAAACACCAAGATATGAATAGATTGGATTGCAGGTATTAACCAAAAAAACGTTGATTGAATTTTTAAATCTTGACGTTTATATCTCCACTATAATATCACATTTTTTTTATATAATTTCTAGGAATAGCTCATTTTATGATAAGATAAAATATTACCACCAATTATTCCAGTTTTTTTAGAACGTCTTGTCTTTTAACTAGTTAGTTATTATAAAAGTTGGATAAAATTACCGTAATATAAATGCCAGATCAATAGTCAAAATTTTAAATTTCTAACTCGTGTTTATAGTTCATATAAATGGACTTGGAGAACTAAATTGGATATCTAGGAAAACTTCAATAATATCTACAGAGCTCATGGGTGGCGTATATTCTTATTGGTGGCTAAAGAAGTCGATGCACTAGTACCAATTAGAAATAT
>JARYGA010011965.1:0-30097 GCA_030545235.1 Helianthus tuberosus
TGTGACAGGTTGGTATCAGAGCCAACATTGAGTGAATTAAACACTAGCCTTTTGTGTTTAATCTCAATGACACATTAGCACATTCCTTGACCTTCTGAGTCTAGACTTAACATAGGAATACTTTCAATCCTAATCTGGAAATTTTTACTTCCAAATTTTTTTTATATATTGGATACGTCGCCAAGCGAAGAAGCTGTATTAGAAATTCTCCACAATCTGGAGCCATGAAATGCTGAGCTTCGTAGCGCGGCTAGAATGAAACGAGCATCCAAGGAGAGAGCATTCAGAAATAACTTGAAGAAGAAACTCCTTTTGCTGAAGAGCGTTTCCTTAATAGTCCTCATAAGGACATATTTATCTTTCAGGCCCTTTAAGGACACATTGTTCCTTTCAAATACCCGCATAGGGCAACTCTATACTTTTATTTTCATATAATGGATTGATTAAATTAAGTTTTCATTCTAACCATGAAATATGAAATAAATGGAAAATAACATCCCTTAGAAGGGAAGTGCCTACGGGCTATAATTAACGTCCTCTGAGACTAAAGACAGTGGTAGCCTACAACTCCCTGTCGAGAAAAATAATGAATTTTGATTCACACCTAAAAGCCCGATCCCAAACGATCATGGCTTATAAATTAAACTTGTCCACGTGACTAGGCCTTTTGTGCCATTACTAATTCATAAATTGCCCTGATTCTCTGAAATCATGGCTTATAAATATAACTTGTCCACGTGACTATGCCTTTTGTGCTACTACTAAATTTGCCTCGATTCTCTGAAATCTTGGCTTATAAATTAAACTTGTCTACACGACTAGGCCATTTGTGCTATTATTAAATTATAAATTAGGATTTATGATAAAAATCCTGAATAAAATAAATATCCTTACTTTCCTGCCAGTATGCATTTTTAAAGAGAATTTTAAAGGTGAAACCTAGCCTACGCGGCCAAGATGGTGAAACCTACTCAAGAGATTCAAATCCTTGTTAACACCTAAGAACGTGTTAGCACTCTTGACAAATGTGATTCGAGAAAATCACAACAGTCATCCTTATATTAGATTCTTCCAATTTTCTTATCTAGCCTAGTGATTTAGAAATCATGGCTTGTGTCATCCTATAAGATGATCACATTATAAACATCCGATAGTGATGAAGTGCCTATGGGCTAAACTTGTTGTCCGATAAAGACAACGACAGTGGTGGTCTTTGACCTCCTGTCTAAAAATGTTGGACCAGGTCCAAGCATAATAGTCGGTAGGATCCATACGATCTCGACTAATAGCATCTGAGAAGATGATCATATTATAACGATCCCTCAGAAGGGAAATGCCCACGGGCTATATCTATTGTCCTAAAAGACAAAAGATAGTTGAAGCCTACAACTCCCTGTCAAGGGAAGGTAATGAACTTTGACTCAAACCTTAAAGCCTCGATTCTCTGAAATCATGGCTTATAAAATTTAGAATTGTCCTTGTGACTAGGCCTTTTGCGCCACTTTAATATCCTTAATGTTTTATAACTAGGATAAATCATAATGGAAAATACTAATTAAATATAACTAACAAGTTAATCAATATGGTTTATATTACCATAGTTGATGAATCGTCAAAGATGAGGATTCCATAAAAACCTCTGAATAAATCATTGTTAATATTAGTGTAGTAATCAAGCTACATGGCTGGATTAGATGAAGTTAACAGCCACATGGAGGAGAACAATGATACTACCAGAATTAATGTAACTGGAGCAGAACTGCAGGCAATAATAGATTATGCTATTATACGAGCTCTTGATCAACAGTATGACGAATCAAATGATACCCACTCTAAGACTCTATCTGTGGTTCGTAGTAAGCCCCCTCCTAAAATACATGAGTCAAGGGAGGACGATGTTCATGACTTGTCAAATCAAAGGAGTATTCCGTTTAGACAGGTTGTGTTCCATCAAGAGGCACCAGTTAAGACCTGTTCATATAAATATTTTGCCTCCTGCGAGCCTAGAGACTTTACAGGAGAAAAAGGAGCCATCGATTGCATGACATGGCTCGATGAGATGGACGCTGTTGTTGACATCAGCGGTTGTGCGGAGCAAGAGGTTGTGAAATTTGTTTCACAATCATTCAAAGGAAAAGCGTTGGCATGGTGGAGATCATTGCTCCAAGCCACGGGAAAGGTTCTACTCTACAACTTATCTTGGGAGCAATTGGTTGCATTAGTCAAGAAAAACTATTGCCCTCAGCATGAGGTAGAAAAGATAGAATCAGACTTCTTGACTTTGGTCATGGAGAATTTGGATTGTCAGGCATATGTGACAAGTTTCAACACTATGTCCCGCCTAGTTCCTTATTTAGTCACCCCTGAACCTAAACGCATAGCGCGTTTCATTGGAGGCCTAGCACCAGAGATAAAAGGGAATGTAAAAGCATCCAGGCCAACCACATATAGGTTCGCGGTGGACTTATCCTTATCTCTCACCTTAGATGCAATCAGAATTAAGTCTGTTAAGGCTTCTGGCGAGGGAAGAAGAGAAAGAGAGGAGGAAAACTCTCATCGATATAACAAAAAGAAGAAGGGAAACTCTGAGCGCGGGAAGGATTCCGAGTTTAGGAAGAACTCGAGTCAGTCTGATAACAAACCCAAATGCAGTAACTGCAAAAAGCAACATTTAGGAAAATGTACAATCGACCCACGTGCTAAATTGTGTGGAATTTGCAAGACCAAGGGTCACAAAACCTTAGATTGCAAGGAGATAAAGAACGCCACATGTTACAATTGTAACGAGGAAGGGCACATCAAAACCAACTGCCCAAAGCTTATAAAGAAGCCTGGAGAGGCCAGGAAAACAAACGCATGAGTCTTCCGGATGAACGCCAGGAGGTGGTGCGGAAGGATAACTATATAGCAGGAACCAATAGAAAGTATGGCAAACTCTGATAAGACAACAGTCGATCGCGCCATTGATGGCACGACGCATGCTAATGATGCTGAAATTGTGAACCTTAGAATTTCCCACGATGTTCTTCAAACTATGATAGACGCAGCTGTTGGAAAAGCTGTGAAGAAGGCCGTGAAAAAGTTCAAAGAGCCTAATGCTATTAGCTCCAAGGCTCATCCAAGACCACACGTCCTTACTCACAAGAAAGATCTCGTTCATACCTCTAATGCAAAGGATGAACTAAAGAGGAAAAGGGAGGAAGATAACTCCCAGAGTTCTAAGAAAAAGAACAAACAAAAGTCCAACCAGAAACCTGTATGCAAGACCTGCAAGAAGCGCCATTATGGGAAGTGCAGGTTCGAACCAAAATTCCAATCACAGCCGAGGGCTTGTGGGATCTGCAAGTTAAAGGGACATAAAACGTTGGACTGTAAGGACATGAAGAATGCAGTCTGCTTCGGCTGTAATGAGACAGGCCACATCAAGACTACGTGCCCGAAATCTGTCAAAGGAAATGTGGTTGAGGAAGTAAAGCCTAAAATTGAAAGCGCCTAAAATGCCTGAGCTAGTCCATAAATAATGGCATCAGGTACATTCCTTGATATTTTATCAGTGATTTAAATGCTAAGAGTTTTTATTTTGGTTAGGATACCAGTAAATCCTTCATAAACTATAAGTATAACAAGTTTTTTAAAACCTTTCATAAGAACCCTATATATATTAAGTGTAAGGTAAAACCTACAGGTAGAAAATTCACAGGGACTATTTCTTCTATTCCTGTCTGAAATCTTCAAATCATAAAACCCTAATGTACCCTCTCTTCAGATAAAGTACATCATCATATGAAATTGATATCTCTTGATCTCTATTGATTTCGGATACCACATGGTATGACAAAAGCGCCATATGAGGATTGGTGTATCTTAATATGTTCCATAGATTGCTTCCATGCCTGATCAGTATGGAGGTTTAATGCATGGAACCACAAAGATATCCCAATGATCACATGGTACTAAAGTCAACTAAAGGCATTCAAAGAAGATATCTAGAAAATAGAATTTTTCCAAATAAATGTTTCCTGGTAAAGGAATCTGCGGACTCATAACATAATTGTGTCACTCTTTTGGCACGAGCGAGGATGAATGAACTGGAGTCTGAGATTTGGAAAAATCTCTGTAACCTCCTTGTATCCTGATTGTCTTCTCCTAAAGCTACCCTGTTTACCTCCTGGGAGACAGGTAGAGTTAAGGTTTATACCCCTTTTAAGGCTGTGTTATTATGTAATCTCCTAGACGACTAGTACCATTATGGGGAGAATCGAAAACCCTGGTTAAGCAGTTTTAAGATACAGATTCATAAAGCCTAAACTCAATATCCTGAGAATTCCGAATAGTAAATTATGAAAGACGGTTCATTTTGCTTAGGCATTGTTTACCGCAACCCTAATTAGACAACGATTAAGAATCGCCATCAGCTGCCCAGGATCATCGATTTGTTCGACTAACGATAAAGATTAGTTATTCCTTAAGATTTGTTGTGAGCAATGGTTGGAATAACCATCTCACCTTAAGATAAGCTTTTCTATAATAATTGTTATATATGTATCAAGGTGGCTCCTATGGAGACCTTGTATAGATGAAAAATCAAGACATCCGTTGGATGGACCAGACTTTGGAAAGCCCACTTATCTAAATCCGAAGGTTGCATTGGAAACAACGAATAAGATCATACAAATCCCTAATCATCTGTAAGATGCCAGTATTCGGCAGAAAATCAAGAATTAATGAAAATAGCATACCTCCTAAATTCTTGGTAAGAATAAGGTTCAAACAAAGGATATCACCTAGGAAGGGTGTGCCAAATTGTTAAATTATCAGGCTAGTTAAGCTCTGAATATATAGAATCATTCGAAGGAAATCGAATGTATCAGGATCAAGTAGCCTTTAAGCTAAAACCGATTTAAAGAGCTTGGCGGAGCTCGCAATACATTGCACATCAGTGATTGAAGGATGTGTTTCGCCAATAAGTCAAGAAGCATTATCACAGAATGATATGCAGATTTGTAAAATGATGAGCAACCTGTGTCGATTCAGGATCGACAGGATTAGAAGCTCCAAAAAGATACATGTACCAATTACAAAGGTCAATTGGAGTGCCTTAGAGGCTCAAAAGTACAGGGGAAGATTAATCCCAATATAAGGTAGAAAATACTTCCCTTACTTTAACAAATCTCGAGGTCGAGATTTCTTTTAAGGGGGTGAGGATGTAACACCTCGAAAATTCACGTCCTATAATGTAATGACACGTGTCATAAGTTTGAACGTGTGAAAGAATGTTCTGAAAGGACTAAAATTGACAAACATGGAAAGTATGTGAATATACGTATCTTAAGTGTCAACAGTGAATAAATATATTGTACATTAACCCTACATGATGTTTATAACGTCAAACGAATAAATCATGGATCATGCGAAGCTAAAAGTGAGAGATTACAAACTACAGGGGTTAAATGTGTCAACATGTTTAAGTTATACCTCTGAGTGACCTTTTGACAAACCCGAAGCTTTGTAACGGTTAATTATGCTCACTAGAATGCACGATATAAATTTCATAAAGTTTCGTTATCGTATGAGAAAGTTATGATCAAATCCGTATGCAGGGAGTTAAAAGCGTCAACGATGAAGTTTAGGACTTTTCGGGTGACAATAAAGTTAACCGAGGACTAAACAAAGTGGGTAAATGTCTTAAGGCCCTTATACGTCAATTTAGAGGGCTCATAGTGCAAAACAAGACTTGAAAGCGACCTTTAGAAGGGCCAGGGACCAAAACTGCAATTAATAAAAGTTTTTGTTGCATGACCCTAGGGGCTCGCGTAGCGCGAGCACTAATGCTCATGCAGTGGCGCTACGCCACTGCCTTGTCTGGACAGAAATGTGATCTTGTTGATTCTTTGTCTGCCACAACCCTTGTAACCCCATTATTTCAACTTGCCTCTTCAAGCTTGGCCCCTAAACAACCCCTAGAACATCTAGGACATGTGTTGATGAGTTGTGGTGGGTTGTAGGCTTGTGTGTCAACAAATTGTGGTGATTAAAACCACTATATAAAGGACCATAAGTTGCAACATTCTTCACACCATTCTTTCTTGAAATCTGATCATCCTTGGAGCTCCAAGGCACTCTCAAGTGATCACTAATCAAGCTTAGGACTCTTGTAAGTATGTTTAACCTTTTCTAATTAAGTTTTAGCTTAGTTATAGCTTAAAAGTCAAACCGTCGTAATTAACGGTTGACTTTAAGATTAATCACTAATGGTCCAGTGATTAGTCGAATCAAAGGTAGTTTTAAGTTGGTAATTATGTGGGCTTTAAACCCTTAAAAGGGCGTCCACCGATTCCCATCCTAACTAGGTCTTTTGTCGAGTCAAAGATGATTAGAAAAAGTCAACAGAAATGTAATCTTTCGTTTAATACATAATTAACGATGTAAAAGGCGTGTAACCTATTTTATCATTCATATAACTTGGTAATTAGTGTAAGAACATATCTAAACATGTTCAACCCGACAATTTACTGTAGAGACCCGGTTCGGAACCGAAAGTCGCATAGTTTGATTTTCGCTTTGAGTTTCAGTTCTGACCCGCTTTAGTATGATTTGAAAATGTCTTAGAGTTTCTTTAGGACCAG
This sequence comes from Helianthus tuberosus, assembly GCA_030545235.1. Classification (NCBI taxonomy): domain Eukaryota; kingdom Viridiplantae; phylum Streptophyta; class Magnoliopsida; order Asterales; family Asteraceae; genus Helianthus; species Helianthus tuberosus. The sequence continues at coordinate 6,627 of JARYGA010011965.1, forward strand.
GCTACATGTTAGCACAACCCTCCGTGGTTTGTTCATTGATTGACCCATTCGTTTACGCGTTTCCGTTAATTGCTCATATGTTGACCATTATGCCCTTTTCACCTTAAAACGTGATTTGTGAAAATGTAAAAATGTAGAAACCTTAGTTACTGATATATAAACTTGTATGCAAAGTTTGACATCAGTTTGAGGTGTAGATTAAGAGGTATGCTCGTTAGCGCAAAATGAAAGCTTTATGTTAACTAAACGGCGTAATTAGCGTATAGCCTAGTTAAGCCCACTTTTTGATATCAAACTTATTACCCACTGATGTAATATATTATTTTGGGATTTTTAAAGATTTTTAATTAATTTTAGGCTGAGCATAACTAGTAGTCGTAGGCTTAACCCGGTAAATGTCGGTTTTGCCCTTACGGGCCATAAAATGAGTTTTACATATCTAAACGACTCCAAACCTTTTGCCACTGATCACATATGATAAATAAATTATTTTGAACCCGTAAACGGCTCCTAATCGCCTTATTTAGCGTTTTTAGCGCATAGTATGTACTAAGACTATTTTTAAACATACAAGGGTGATACCTACTGATGTTTTAGTTAAATTATAATATTTTAACAGTAAGCAAAAGTTGTTTAACTCAGACTTCAGTTTTGAGCTTTACGGCTTATGTGAAATTACCAAAATGCCCATACGGTGCATAGTTTGGTTATACTTGGTAAATTCACATATATACTTTAACCTACTGTTATAACTTATCAAAATAAGTATTTTTGCTGATTATATCAGACCTGTAACTCAGGTAAATACTTAAACTCTTTTATAACCTTTTAAATGACCAAACTACCTCTACGGGGCCTAGTTTGTGTTTATATACGTTTCGGGCATAATGAAGGACAACTTACTGATGTCACAACATATTAGGAGCATATTAACTTAGGAAACCTGTAAATGGCTCATATGAATAACCGTTTCGCTTATTACGCGTTCGGTTCGGTTTATGTAACTAGTTTGCATAAATTAGCCGAAACGGGTCAAACGTTATCGTTTTTATCTCAAAATCCAGAATGTGTTTAGTTTACCCATATTATACAAGTCTCCAAACTTGTTGGGTCTAAATCAAATCCTATCCCGGTCTTCGCTTAATCATGCGTTTTGAACCGTAAACCTTTCCTTAAAACTAACCGGTCTAAGTTACGACTTAAATAAGACCCGTTAGGAATTTAATAGGTTAATAAAACCTTCGTTCCAGATTGAGAGCCCCAGTAGAAGTACTTGTGCTTGCTGATTAGGATATACGGCTGAGTATAAATTGCATTGCTAGCTCAGGTAAATACTTTTAACTTATTTTCCCTTATACGGGCTTGGGATACGGTATTATAAAAATACCGCTTGGTCGGGTGTAGAAACCTTTTAATCGGAGATGATTAAATTGCATAATCCCGTTTTAATCTGTATTGATTGATAACAAATAACATTGGGGGTTAATGACCGTGTCCTGGATATCCTTGGCTCATTTTAAAAAGTGAATGGCCACGACGTAAGCACAAGGTGTAGGCAAAACACCTCCTGTTGCATATGTATAACGTATACTCACTCGTAAGGGTATCTTCTTGTGAGATTATATTTGTGGTGTGTGTTGGTGCATGTTTGTGACAACAGCTTAGATTTGGTCTTTGGATATCTTGTAATTAGTTAAACGATAAACAGTTAGCAGGTTTAGCTTTGTAATAGTTAGTTGTAATGTTCGGGCTAACCAAAACCCATACTTATGGGGATGTGGGGCGAATTGGGCCTGTCCAATTCGCAGTCCATGTAGGAACCTTGGCCCAAGTAGCAAACCTTGTGTTATATAAACAAGGTTAGGCTTTAGGGTTTAGGTTAATCAGCCAGAACATTGTTTGAGAGTATTTTCGTGAGAGACAAAGGTCTTGGACGAAATTGAGAGAGTTAGGGTTTAGATTGATTGTAATTCAGTTTGATTGATAATCAATAGTAAACCCGGTTTGAAAGTGTCTTGCTGTTTCTGTTCTTCTACTTGTTTCTGTGATATTCTGATCAAGAGGATTCCGCACTCTTGATTGGAAAGACAATTCTGTTGAAGATCCATACGAATAGGGGACCTACAATTGGTATCAGAGCATTAGGCTCTTGAAGGCTCGGTTCAGAATTGTGTCTGCAGAAACAGGGAGATTTTCGAATTTTTGAAATCTGATAAAATTAGGGTTTTAAAATTTTCGGATTTTTCTGTTTGGTTTGATAAAATTTTTCGAATTCTTTGGCTGTTTTGATATTCTGGTTTGTTTGATTGCTTTTTGCAGGTTTTAGGATTTCCAGGAGAGTTGTGGTTGATTGTTTTGAAGGATTTTGGCTGAAAACGCTTGAAGATTCGAAGATTGTTCTTCGTGTTCTTCAAGTTCTTAGTTCTGTTTCTTACTGATTTTCGAAATTACTGATATTTTTGGTGTTTCGATTCTGCAGGAAAGTGTTGACAGACTCTGGAAAATCCCGATTTCGGTTTTCGACATTAGATATCCTTGGATTCGTCTTTTCGAGACGATTCTAACGGTGTAATTTGGTAACCACTGATTTCGGAAAAATCTTGTACGGTTTTATCAGTCTGTTACGTTAAAAATGTCGAACATGTCTAAATTGAACGAACTCTTAAGAATGGAACATGAGGTAGGCACAACGAACAAACCACCTAAGATGATGAAGGTGGAGAACTACTTGACATGGAAGGATCGGTTTCAATCCTTTGTTGAGTACCAGGACACTCGTATGTGGATATGTATAGACGATGGGTATGCGAACCCAACTCATGACTTTGAGGGAAGACAACGTGTAACTGCTTATGTTGATATGGATGCTGAACAGAAGAAAATGTATGAGGCTGAAAAGAGAGCCTTGGCAGCCATTAAAATGTCTTTACCTGATGGCATCAAGCATACCTTTAAGAAATACACTACTTCAAAGGAAATGTGGGATGCGCTAGAGAAGAGATATGAAGGAAATCCTGATGTCAAGAAGAACAAAGTTGATTTACTGAAGAAGCAGTTTGCAGTGTTTAAGTACATGAAAAACGAGTCTCTTGAGGACGTCATCACTCGATACTATCATTTGATGTCAGAATTGGACAATTATGACATAGATTGCTATACTGACATAGAGAAAAATGACAAGCTGCTGGATGCTCTACCTGCTAAATGGGATATCTACACTCTCATGATAAAAGGAGAAGCAGATTATGACACAAAGGAGCTAGAAGAAGTGGTTGGAAAGCTAAGAGCTTATGAGCTCAGCATGAAGAAGAAGGACACTGGATATGATCAGGTTCAAGATCCAGGGATCTACAATGGGCTTACATCTTCCTCATCTCATGATGCTTCTAGCGACTCAGCCACTGCTTTTCTCTCGCATGAAAATGAGCAGGTCACAGTAAATGATGATGGTGATGTGTGTTTTGTAGCTGCTTCAGGTGGATCAACAGGAGCTAAGAGAACATCTGGTTCTAAGCAGAGTAGTGGTGTTAAGTCGATGCCAATGAGTGTAAAGTCTGCTGAAGAGCATCTTGCTCTACTTGCTTCATTTGTTGCTTCATATGAAAACTACATTCAGGGGAAGATATCTGATCCTACCACTTTAGATGAAGATTACGATCAGATTGACCCTGATGATCTTGAAGATATGGATTTGCAGTGGCAAATGGCCATGATTACTAGAAGAGTGAAGAGGTTTATGAACCGAACTGGAAGAAAGTTTATAGGAAAGACGGTTGGTTTCGACAAGACCAAAGTGAGATGCTTCAACTGTCAAAGTTATGGGCATTTTGCTAGGGAATGTCAAAAACAAAAGCAGGAGAATTCGAGTCAGAGTGCAAACAATAGGAATGCATCAAACAACTCTAACTCAAGAGCGCTGATCTCTACTGCTAGAGAAGGTTCATATGACTGGAGTATTCACTTGGAAAAAGATGAAAATGTCACACAGGCATTCATGGCAGAGATAACTCCAGTTGATGATGGTGAAGCTACTGTGGGAGATGCTGAAACAAAAGTGGATGCTGAGGCTGAAGTGAAGAAAGAAAGTAAAGCTGAAGAAAAGAAGGCTGATCAGACAACAGACCATGAAAAAGATGCTGAAGAAGATAAGCAAAAGTCTGACCATGAAAAGGAAGCTGAAGAGAAGGAAGCTGAATACAACAGAGTGAAAGCTCAGCTTGCGGCCCTCATGGCCAACCTTGATAAACAAACAGGAGAGGTAAAGTCTAATTCTGTGTGTTTAAAATGTCGTGAATTACAGGGTGAAGTTGATAGGTTGTCCACACAAAACCAAAGTCTGGTGGGCGAGATGTCTACCATAAAAGAAGCAAACTTTTTTGCTAAAAGAAACGAATCGTCATACTTGAAGAAAATAAAAGGTTATGAAACTAAAATTGAAGCTGTAACCTGTAAACTAAATGAAAAAATTCAAGTCATAAACTTAGCTCATGACATGATGGCTGAGAAAACAAAAGAGATTTCTGAAAAATGCAAAGAGTTGTCAGATGCACAACTAAGAATTGTTGAACTTGAAAAGAAATTAGGTCAATTCAGGGACTCTACTTTTGTTATGAAACACATGATGGGTGGCTTGAAGAAAAGTAATGACAAAACCAGTGTGGGATTTCATGGTTTCAATGAAGTTCCACCTCCTGTTAGTCATGACTATTCTTTCTTGCCTAATGAAGATGAGCTCATGGACTTTGGGTCAACATTACCAAGTAGTTCCACGTCACGTCAAGGAAATGTGTTTGAGAATGCTGATGCTAAGAAGGATAATAACAGCAAACCTGTTTTGAAAAAGAATACATCACATCCTAAAAATAACAATCCAACTTTTGTTAAAAAGGTTAATTTTGTTCAAGGAAGTGACATGAAAAACGAAACAGCTGTTATTGAAAATGAATCTAATATAGAGTTTGCTAAAAACAAGAACATAGAAAATTTTGAAACTAAGCAAACTGAACCAAATCCTTCTAAGGCATCATCAGAAGAAAAACCCGAATCTAGTTCTAAGGCTTCAGAAAAGAAGTCTTCGAAAAAGAAATCGTGCTTCAAATGTCACACCAAGGGACATGTAGCTAGCTGCTGTCCAAACAAAAAGAGTGAAGCACAAATGAGTGAGGAGAAGAGAGAGAAGTCACCAGAGAAGAGTGGTGATAAACAGGAGAAAGTTGCAAATTCTCCAAAGAAATCTGCTGCTAAGCAACCAGAGTATGTTGCTGTTGGTGAAGATAAGGCTGAAAAAGGAACTCCACAAGTTCCTCGTTTTCAAAGAAATCAACCAAGATTTCAGCCTAGATCTCCACCAGGCAGATTTGAGAGACCTAGAAGCAGTTCACCAAGAATGAACAATTATAATGCTAATAATTTCAGAAGTCAAGGTCAATATCAAAATCGATACCAAAATAATGGTGGTCGAAATTTTTATAACAATGGCTTTAGAAATTATAACAATCAAGCTTCTTGGAATCAAAATTCGAGATATCAGAATCAAAATTTTCAAAGGTCAAATAGTCCAAACGTATATAGGAACCCTCAGGACCAAAGACCTTATGGAAATCAAAATCAAATTCCATCAACAGGTCTGAGATCCAAGACTCCAGTTAGGAGTAATGGATATTGGATGGATGTTCCAGTAGTTGGTGAATTTGGACGACCCAAGACCATTAAGGCTTGGGTCCCCCAATCTAACTAATTTCTTAGTTGGTGTGTGCAGGAGCTGCTAAGGAGGATTATCAACTTATGTTGATAATGGCTGCTCTAGGCACATGAAGGGGGGTGTGAGATTGTTGATAAATATATTTTGATTGATTTAAATTGAAGTTCAAAGTGCTGAGTTGACACACTAGATAACCTGGCAGATCTTTATACAAAAGCTTTTGACAGGGCTCGCTTTGAACATTTAGTCGAACTCAACGGGATGAGGAATCCTGAATAACTGGTTTTTCATAAGAATTTTTGTAAATAGTTTATTGCTTTTCTTAAACATAAAAAATAAAAAAAAAAATTTGAAAAATCAAAAACATAAAAAATTAGAAAATCAAAAATGAGTTCACTGTGTGAAAAAGAAGAAATGATAGTACATCAGCAAGTTAGACTGTCACACTGAAACTGAAATTAAAATGCTTAAGTGTGATAGCAGTTTTATTATATGATGTACCAGTAGGCAAAAAGCATGAAATAATCAACTTACCAATGTGATATAAACTTAAATAAACTGAATATGAGTGGGGAACACATCAGTGGTGTATGGTTTAATGACCTTAAATCTTGCGTTGATAGATTGCCAAAATCTGAAGTTTTGGGTCTTTATACTGTTATTTCATCTGGGATATCTTGGCTGTCTTTCTGTTCAGAACTAAAATTGTACATGACCCCAGGATAGAAAGTCACTTGGAATTAGCACATTTCTATTTGAATGTCTGTATGTGTCCCGATACACACAATTTTGATCTGATTCTGAAATCTTCTCTGAAAAAAGTCGTGTACCTCCTCTGCTGCATCCAGATATATGCTGACCTGGAGGTGCTAGGCAACGACAGCTTCTGCTGCATCCAGATACATGCTGACCTAGCTGTACGTTGTCGCGCTATAGATCTAATACACCCGAAAGAGGCCCTCAAGTGCCCAAAAGAAACCCAAGAAACCTATATCAAACTGAGAAAAACTCATTTGATCTGTATATTATACCATCTCTCCTAAAGATCTATTCTGTTCTCTTCTCAACCTATTCCCAGTTAAGATTTCAGAAATCTGGATTGGACTTGTGAAATATGTGGTAGGGAAGATACTTGCATGATAGAGTGTGTTGTTTATATTTCCAGGATTTGATTACTATTTATTTGGGTGTTCATTGTTAAGCAATTAAAACATGATAAAACAGATTATATGCAGACCTAAGCACTGTCAGGATATCTTAAAGGATGGATTCAGTATACTCACGTACTACGATGAATCTTTGTGCATACCTTGATCGTGGGGGTATATCCTGAAGTGGGACACACTAGTATATCAGAATAAAATTACCTTAATGTATCATATGGTAATGGTACTTGAAATGTTCATGCATTTTGTTTAAGAGGACAAACATACTGGTAATCGTCTTGAATTGCTTTTCACGCAAAATTAAATAAAGGATTATCTAATAGTGTGAAACAGTTTGATTGTGCTGATATGATCTTCTTACCAGTGATTCTCACAAAAATAGAGTGTTTATTGCTTTTGTTATTTATTTGCTTTCAGAAAATACAAAAATACAAAAATAGTGTCTTTTTCTGTTTAAAATTCTTAACGTACGGAAAACTGTTATTCTTGGAGGAATTGTTACTGATAGGGGAAGACGGTGTTAGAAAGTGAGTTCAAAATTTTAAATCATGCGGGTTATAGTGTGTGATTAAAAAGTTTTGCGTGTTGGTGATAAATTGGAAAATGCTTAATCTGTTATGCAGTTTAACAAATCTCTTGAAAAATAATAATTTATTTAACTTATGTTGAAAAATTCTTATGTTTTCTCGAGATGTTTGTTTTATAGTATACAGATTGAAGCAGTGTGTTGCTGAGAAGTTGCTGTGTTGCTAAGAAGTTGCTATGTTGCTGAGTTGCTGTGAAGATGAGAGTTTGATTGGATGCATGGTAGAACCTCCTTTCTACATTGCAGACAAAGTTGAAGAGTTTTGAAGATTGCTATTCAAATGCTGAACTGGAGTTTTACTCAAACGCTAAAGTTTTGAAGATTTGGTGATTGGATGCATCAGCTTAGGGGGAGTCTGTTGCTGACAGAGCTGTTGAAGCTGAAGCTATCCAAAGACCAAAGACCAAAGACAGTGCAAGACTACATGAAGATTGCAAGACGACTGAAGACAAAGTTATTTTATGAAGCTATTGTCAAGGGGGAGTTTGTTGGTGCATGTTTGTGACAACAGCTTAGATTTGGTCTTTGGATATCTTGTAATTAGTTAAACGATAAACAGTTAGCGGGTTTAGCTTTGTAATAGTTAGTTGTAATGTTTGGGCTAAACAAAACCCATACTTATGGGGATGTGGGGCGAATTGGGCCTGTCCAATTCGCAGTCCATGATGTTTATCCTTGGCCCAAGTAGTAACCTTGTGTTATATAAACAAGGTTAGGCTTTAGGGTTTAGGTTAATCAGCCAGAACATTGTTTGAGAGTATTTTTGTGAGAGACAAAGGTCTTGGACGAAATTGAGAGAGTTAGGGTTTAGATTGATTGTAATTCAGTTTGATTGATAATCAATAGTAAACCCGGTTTGAAAGTGTCTTGCTGTTTCTGTTCTTCTACTTGTTTCTGTGATATTCTGATCAAGAGGATTCCGCACTCTTGATTGGATGCATCAGCTTAGGGGGAGTCTGTTGCTGACAGAGCTGTTGAAGCTGAAGCTATCCAAAGACCAAAGACAGTGCAAGACTACATGAAGATTGCAAGACGACTGAAGACAAAGTTATTTTATGAAGCTATTGTCAAGGGGGAGTTTGTTGGTGCATGTTTGTGACAACAGCTTAGATTTGGTCTTTGGATATCTTGTAATTAGTTAAACGATAAACAGTTAGCGGGTTTAGCTTTGTAATAGTTAGTTGTAATGTTCGGGCTAACCAAAACCCATACTTATGGGGATGTGGGGCGAATTGGGCCTGTCCAATTCGCAGTCCATGTAGGAACCTTGGCCCAAGTAGCAAACCTTGTGTTATATAAACAAGGTTAGGCTTTAGGGTTTAGGTTAATCAGCCAGAACATTGTTTGAGAGTATTTTCGTGAGAGACAAAGGTCTTGGACGAAATTGAGAGAGTTAGGGTTTAGATTGATTGTAATTCAGTTTGATTGATAATCAATAGTAAACCCGGTTTGAAAGTGTCTTGCTGTTTCTGTTCTTCTACTTGTTTCTGTGATATTCTGATCAAGAGGATTCCGCACTCTTGATTGGAAAGACAATTCTGTTGAAGATCCATACGAATAGGGGACCTACAGTGGTGTGTCGATTAATCTTGTCCGGCTTGTATTGTAAAATCACCGGCCCTAAATGTTGGACAACCATGTAAATCGGATACAAGATTTTTATTAATAAAATTGTCCCAAGTATAAAAGATTAATTTTGCCTCTGTGCGTTTTAATCCAGTTATAAAAGATATTTCGTGCCTCGTGCATTCAAATCAATTTTTAAACTCTTTTCCAAAATGAGTCAGTTAATTGTATTTACCAGTGTAAACTGACGTATTTTCCAAAAGGTTAAGTGACAGGTACTATGCGTAATTGGCTGGGAGCTCAGGGCGTCACTAGGGAATCTTGCAAGTTCTAGATGTCTAAAGTCTGTTGAACAGTTTCCTTTTATTGATCCGCCTGTGGATCCTTTACCTTCCGTTGTAATACTTTGACATTACTTATATTCGGAATGTAATATATTTACCTTTTACTTCCGCTGTGCATTTATATATTGTGTTGTTCGACTATGATGATCTCAACTATGTCACGATACTCCCCACCGGGCCCACCGGTGACACGTGGAAATCGGGGTGTGACAGGTTGGTATCAGAGCCAACATTGAGTGAATTAAACACTAGCCTTTTGTGTTTAATCTCAATGACACATTAGCACATTCCTTGACCTTCTGAGTCTAGACTTAACATAGGAATACTTTCAATCCTAATCTGGAAATTTTTACTTCCAAATTTTTTTTATATATTGGATACGTCGCCAAGCGAAGAAGCTGTATTAGAAATTCTCCACAATCTGGAGCCATGAAATGCTGAGCTTCGTAGCGCGGCTAGAATGAAACGAGCATCCAAGGAGAGAGCATTCAGAAATAACTTGAAGAAGAAACTCCTTTTGCTGAAGAGCGTTTCCTTAATAGTCCTCATAAGGACATATTTATCTTTCAGGCCCTTTAAGGACACATTGTTCCTTTCAAATACCCGCATAGGGCAACTCTGTACTTTTATTTTCATATAATGGATTGATTAAATTAAGTTTTCATTCTAACCATGAAATATGAAATAAATGGAAAATAACATCCCTTAGAAGGGAAGTGCCTACGGGCTATAATTAACGTCCTCTGAGACTAAAGACAGTGGTAGCCTACAACTCCCTGTCGAGAAAAATAATGAATTTTGATTCACACCTAAAAGCCCGATCCCAAACGATCATGGCTTATAAATTAAACTTGTCCACGTGACTAGGCCTTTTGTGCCATTACTAATTCATAAATTGCCCTGATTCTCTGAAATCATGGCTTATAAATATAACTTGTCCACGTGACTATGCCTTTTGTGCTACTACTAAATTTTCCTCGATTCTCTGAAATCTTGGCTTATAAATTAAACTTGTCTACACGACTAGGCCATTTGTGCTATTATTAAATTATAAATTAGGATTTATGATAAAAATCCTGAATAAAATAAATATCCTTACTTTCCTGCCAGTATGCATTTTTAAAGAGAATTTTAAAGGTGAAACCTAGCCTACGCGGCCAAGATGGTGAAACCTACTCAAGAGATTCAAATCCTTGTTAACACCTAAGAACGTTTTAGCACTCTTGACAAATGTGATTCGAGAAAATCACAACAGTCATCCTTATATTAGATTCTTCCAATTTTCTTATCTAGCCTAGTGATTTAGAAATCATGGCTTGTGTCATCCTATAAGATGATCACATTATAAACATCCGATAGTGATGAAGTGCCTATGGGCTAAACTTGTTGTCCGATAAAGACAATGACAGTGGTGGTCTTTGACCTCCTGTCTAAAAATGTTGGACCAGGTCCAAGCATAATAGTCGGTAGGATCCATACGATCTCGACTAATAGCATCTGAGAAGATGATCATATTATAACGATCCCTCAGAAGGGAAATGCCCACGGGCTATATCTATTGTCCTAAAAGACAAAAGACAGTTGAAGCCTACAACTCTCTGTCAAGGGAAGGTAATGAACTTTGACTCAAACCTTAAAGCCTCGATTCTCTGAAATCATGGCTTAAAAAATTTAGAATTGTCCTTGTGACTAGGCCTTTTGCGCCACTTTAATATCCGGGCGGAGGTCAGCTTGCGCACCGGCCGGGGCCCGATCGAACATCGCGTCCGTAAGAGCGGGGCTGACGGGGGAATGTCATCGACAGGACCCCGGTTACCAATTCGGTCCTGTAGAGAGAAAGTCACATTCCAAAAAAAACTAACAAAATATAGAAGATTCTAGATTTTGTCCATTATATGGCACACAAAGATCACAAACACATGTAATAAAAAAGGAGATATTGAACCCATGGATAAAGAACAAGACTAATCATGTAAGTATAAAAAAATAAGTACCATTTTTTTGGAAACTAGCAAGACATTATAATAATAATGTTTAATGGTGCTGTTCAAAAAAAAAAAAAAAAAATGTTTAATGGTACACAAATAATTATGTTATAAATCATTACTAGAAGCCAAAAATCACAAAAAAAAAAAAAAAAAAAAAAAAGCCTCATCAAACTCAACCAGTCAACTCCAACACACACTCTTGCACCAACTCCTCTAGCAACATCCTTTCAATTTCCTTTCTTGTATTAACAATTTCCATTCTCAACCCCTCCACCCACCCCCTCACCACCACCTCTTTCACCACCACCATGCTGCCGCCACAATCCCCGTCCTCCCAATCGCACATTTCCTCCCGCCACAACCATTCCTTCATCTGACCCCACACACGGTCCTCCAGCACGGTTGTTGACATCATCATATCAACTACGTTGTTATGGGCTCCACTATAAGGCCCACGGCCCGCGATATCTATCAAAGCCTCGTTGACACAGTCAAACACGAGTTTTGATATTGCCATGTGATGTCTTAGTTTGGTTTGACCAAGTACGGGTTCCTTTTGACTTAGGTTTGTGTATTTGTCTCTCAATGATGTGTCTAGCGGGCTTTCAGGTGAATGCCATTTGCCTAAAAACGAGTTTGACTGTATTTGGCTGATATCTGCTACTGATAATAACGTTTGAATGTAGGATAAACATTCTTGCTCTTCTTCCTCTGGGTCTAGAGGCGTGGATCATGTAGTATGGTGTGGCTGACCCCGTAGAATCATCCCACAATAATGTTCGGGCTATGGATCCAATGGGGGGTGATTTATCAATCAGGTTGTATCTTATAGGCTCCATTCCTGTTAATACAACAAAAGAACATTGGTTCTGTCTTGTACATGTTAACTAATGCGTGTCATATGAAGATTACAAAACATTGTGGCAGACAATATTGAAGAGAATTATACAGTTTATTTATTATATTTAGCATGTTAAGTATTTATAATATGAGAAAAGCAGATAAAATATGAGTTTTCATGGTGGCCTAACCCATTCTAGTTCGGGCTTATAATTACAATCAACCATTTAACAGACCCGCCTATTTCCAGTGACCACAGTATACCATAGTGAGTGCTATAGTGAATAGCGTAGCGAAGAGCTCATTCATCGCTATCTGATTTTGGCGCCTTCATAGCGAGTAAATATAAATAGCGATAAAATATATGTATACAATAGCTGGATTTTAGGTTTTTTGTTAAATATACGTATAGAACCGCCGTATTTGGATATAAAACACATATTAAATATTTCTAATATTATCTTCTAGTGTATCGCTAAACATAAACATAAAATAGTGCCCGCTATTTGATCGCTTATCGCTACGTAGCGTTCAGGTTGCTTGTTGCTATCGTCCGCTATTCACTATTATCAACTATGCAGCATACAAGTGAGTAGTTAATGATAATTACCATATTTATTCGGCTTAGGATTATGATGACGATTTGTTGTGTGGTCATCTTCTTCAAATTGTGGTTCCAAAACCGAAATAGGACTCGGTTGATCCTGATTCGCAATGTGATTTCCAGGAAAGTCGGGTCTTGTGAAAGAAAATCCCGCCTGTAATAAGCAGTAATAAATCTTTACAAAACAAGCTCAATATTAAAAAGTAAACAAAAACTAAGAACCATAAGTAAGTGTATACAACTTAAAGAAGAAGCGATACCTCAGGTAAAAATAGGCTTTTTTTCAGACCAGAACATGATGCTTCTTCATTAACCGTATCACTAATGCATTGAGATCCTTCAATACCAACATTTTTAGCGGAAAATCTAGTAGATTGCGGTACGTCGTTAGACTGCTGGGACTTCTCTTTACTAGACTTCTTATTCTTAGAAAAAAACAAACTCGAAACTCGCCCCTTGAATGATGACGATTTCACAAGCTTTTCCTTCACCGCCTCTTTAGTATCATCAATCTTGTCTTTCAAAGAACCCGAATCTTCGACCCCAAGTTGAGGCGGAACCGATTTTGATCTCAAAATATTTCTAGAAACTTTATCGGCATCTTCAACTTTGTCCAAATCACTTGTTTCGTGAATTTCTACAGGTTTTACGGGTTTTTTCAAATCAGAAAGAGCTAGCATATCACCCAATGTACTTGAGCTTCTTTGTATTTCTCTTTGATCTAGAACATTCTTATGTGATGACATCATCGCCCATCTTTCCGAAAGCCGTTTCTTAGCTTCTCTACAAACCGATGACTCAGGAGAATAAGACATACGGCTGGACGAAGCGCAATAATGACTATCGAAACGGTTAATATAGTCCCATGAGTGTCTAGAAGCTCGTGAAACGACTTCAGAATCACTAAGATTCCCTGTTGCGTAATCAATCTCTGATTTACAATACGAACTATCATCACCGATATAACCGTTTGAAAAAACCGAAGAACCTCGGGTTTCGGTTTCGTCCCGTCTAAGCCCACTTAAACTTTCCGAAATCTCATCTGCGGTCTCTTCGGGATCCACATCGAAAACGTCATCATGTGATATTTTGATATTTTGAGGTTTCACAGAACTAGGTTTCAGTACCACAATTCGCGTCGGCTGATTAGGGGTATCGTCAACTTTGCAACATTCTGGAGAAAATAAAATATTGGAACCCTTTTGATTCCAAACATGCTTTTGGTCATCCGCTAACTTAGACGGTTTAAGAATCGTGATCCTTCTAGAATCTGGTGGTGGTGGAACCGACTGTAAATCGTATATATTTCGTGAGAATAACGAATTAGGCTCTTGTAAAAACTTAAGAAACATATCTTTATTGGAACTTAAAACTTCTAACGCATCTTGAAACTGCTTTGTTTGGCGAAGTTTTTCATCTGTCGACAACCGTTTCGCTTCCATAAATTAATCACAATTTGAAGTAATTACCATTTTATCGTCAACTAGACTTGTTCTAACCACATCTGAGTGCCTCCTAGAGAATGAAGAACCAGTTGAATTTCATATAATGTCACAAACAACTTTCATTTAAAGAGTCCTAAATCAAATAGTAAATATAGATAGTTGACGGTTATACACCAACGAGTAACGACATGAACCTCATGTTCAAAAACTATATACAGATAGTTAACGGTAATTTTATTATCATGCAGAATTTATATATAGAGCAATCTAACACTAACAACTCAGTATACTCTCGTACCATTAACAAGTTAACCTTTTGCAACATGCAAAACACTAACAATTGTAGCAAGTAGGAAGTTCCTTAAGACTTAAAAAACTAATAGCAACAATAAGAAGAAAGACAAATGGTAGAACTAAGAAGAAAGGTACTGATATCGGAAAATTCGGTGATATATCGGCCAAATATCAGTCAATATCGTCGATATTCTCGATATATTTAACACCAGTATATTACATGGGGACCGATATATCACTGATATTAACTGCATACGTTTATGTAGGGTTTATGTTTGTTTTTAAAACAAAACCACCCCGCGCGCGGGTACATTGGAAACGTCGAACTAAGGGCTGGCATATCGTGTATACCCGTACACGATAAGACAAGACACGATAAGACATGATACACGAACACGACACGATAACTTATCGTGTCCTTTTTTTCAAACACGAACACGGCACGATATACACGAAAATTACCTGTTAATACCTGTTAACATGACTGTTCGACTGTTATACACGAAAATTACCTGTTAATACCTGTTAACACGAACAAAAACACGAACACGACATGCTATCTGAGAGTTACAAAGGGAGTTTAGGGTCTTTTTTTTTTTTTGAATTGAATGAGGAAGGAAAATAGAAAGAAATTAAGAAACCCACACGCACATGGCCGATGAGTTTTATTTAATTTAATTTCTTATCGTGTACTAACAGGTATTAACAGGTAATAACAGGTAAATAGGTATTTAACCTGTTTATATACGAAAATTAACATGTAATCTCATGCCTACCTGTTTGGTACACGATACCTGTTAACTTCGTGTAGGTTCGTGTCGTGTATTCGTCTATTCGTGTAAAATTGCCAGCCCTACGTCGAACGGATTAGTCTAAGCGTTATGTGATGCGCTAACGTTATGAAAACACATGTTTCGACGTATCCGGTTGAACTCAATGTAACATATTCCTGCGCTGCAAATGGATCAAAACATAACGCAGATCAAATTTATACCGTACAATCGTAACGTATTATATGCGACCCGGCGAACTTGAATTTATAGCGTCAAGTTAAAACTCTCAAGGGGTGAAAGTGATATTTTACAAAGTTCATAAAAAGTTATGTGGTTAAAAATTACATTTCCTAAACTTAAGGGCTAAGAGTGGTTAATAATTAGGGATGGCAATGGGTCGGGTTCGGGTCGGGTATTGGTAATCCCATACCCATACCCGGTTGTAAAATCGTGTCCCATACCCGACCCAATACCCGTCGGGTAATTACCCGTCCGGTACCGGGTATACCCATTAGTTTATATAATTTTATTTATGCAACAACTATTATAAATTAAAATATATATTACATACATATAAGTTTTATCATAAATTAATAATAACTTTATAATATTTATACACTTATATGTATATACTTCACAACATACAAAATATAAATACTATCATCAAATACATATGTTAAAAGAAAATTTATTTTTTCACATTATGAACATACTAAATAAATCATTAATAGTTAAGGGTTAATGGAAAATAAAAATATAAATTAAAAACTTCGGGTATATAGTTCGTGTAAACGGGTATGTGATTTCGGGTAATCGGGTCGGGTATCACCTAATCCCATACCCGACCCATACCCGCGAAAATTTTTAAAACTAATCCCATACCCGGCCCAATACCAATCGGGTATCGGGTATACCCGCCCCATTTGTGTCGGGTTTCGGTTATACCCGTCGTGCTCGGGTATTTTTGCCATCCCTATTAATAATAAGATTTGATTAAGTTGGGGGTAAAAGGGAAACTATAACAAAGTTGGGGGTATAAAGGACACTACCATAAAGTTGGATGGTAAAAGGCAAACTGCTTGATAATTATGTTTGAAAAAATGGGGTCAACAATGGCTGGCTTTTCCATTCTTACCCTCCAGTCTTTTTGATTCAAGAAGTCCCTTTGATTCAAGAAGCTTAGAAGTTGGTCGGTGGCTAGCCACCAACTTTCTACTTTAAGTAAGTATAGAATGAGAGTTAACGATAACTTATAAGGTAGGGTTTTAGGGGAGTGGGGTTGGTCTTGGGCTTGGCCCAAATGTATGGATCCTTTTAATATTAGGTGTCTAGCTAAGCCCAAATGCTCATTTTAATTTACGAATATTTACGACGGTTAATAAATTACACACTTCTAGTTATGTACACTCAATTTCGGGTTATCCGTTAAATGGTTGGTTCCTCTCGTCGCGCGTTATTATTTGACTAATAATAATAAATAATAATAGATAATAAATACGTATATTACTAAAATACCCTTCTCTCGACGATGAGAGTACAAGTTGTTACATTTGGGACGGGTTTGTGTAAAAAGTCGCAGCGGAAAATTCGTGCCATAAAATTTCTTTTATTATAAACTTTATGCCTTACTTGAAAGTTCATTTTTAAAACAACTCTTTTATATTGAATATATCAATCTAACTCATTTACAGAATAAAACATAACTTATGTGTATCAAATTACATTCTCAGACAATCTCGTACAATCCTTTAAGTGACTCGGTCCTATATCTCTATCCCTTTATGATCCTCGTGTTTCTGTAACACCCCAAAAATGATTAACATAAAATAAGTAAAAGAATAAATAATGAACTTAACATGGTTAATGAAATATGGCAAGATAATAGTTAAGTTATGGAAAAGTGAATTAAATTAAACACATAACAAACTATGAGGGGTAGATGTGAAAATTTTTAATTAGAAAGGGTTAATAGAATTAAAAACCAAAATCACCCACTCTGGTGTGTTTGGTTCGACCAGGGAAGGAGAAACAAGGGCAAAACCCTTGTTCTAGAAAAATTCATCAAATTGACAAATAAATTCAAAGATAATCAGCTGCATGCCTTCAAATTTTCGATTAGCTTATCATACTTGGTAGATTGGTAAGTTCAATTTCATGCTTTGATGAATAATGGGAAGTGGGTTTCAACCCAACCAAGTGTTTATGCTAAAATATGTACGATTAGATGTAAGAATATCACTATAGGATAAGGTTTATGTGTGATTTTAATCATTTGAAAGACTAGTTGCATAAACCCATTTAACATGAAATATTAGAGATGTAGAATGATGAAAAATTAGAAGTGATCATGAGTAAATTGGTTTATGATGATGTTGTAGTACTTGAATCTTGGACAAATGAATGTAGGGTAAAAGAATATTATGAACTTGATTGATTGTTGATGAATTTTGAAATGAACTAATAGGAATTATGCTTTGAAGACTTGTACTTAGTGTCACACAAATGCGAAACCCGCCAAGTGTTTGATGAAATGCTTGAAAGAATAAAAATATGTGATTTGAGAGATGATGGAATGAAATTTTGTGGTACTAAATGAATGAATGAATGTGTTGATATAGGCGCGAAGGAAGAAGGTTCAAGTACTAGGAAATCGGAAGGCTCGCAAGATCGAGGTATGTTAATTTATACATACATTTATAGCATATTGTATTATGATTACCAATCTTTATTGTAACTTGTCATTTATGCCAAAAATCATAGGAATGGTAGTTTATGGAAGTTGAGTAGTAAGTAGTATGATTCGATATGAACGAATGATGTAAAAGGAAGGCTTAAGAATGATGTTGTATCATAATCGATTCATCTTAGTTGAACCGGTTATTTGAAAGTTAAGAAAGAATGTAATGAAACTTTACTCAATCCGTCATGTACGGGTTGGGTGAATATGTAAGAATGTAGGGATTTGTATCGTTCGTCATAAACGAACCGAATGGAAGTTATGTTATGAATGTTAATATCCGTTATTAACGGGTATGTAAAGAATGGAATGTAACGTCTCTATTGAGATGGGAATGTAATGACCCGTTCAACGGGTAGTAAGCGTAAAGAAAAAGAATGATGTAAAGGCAAGAAATATGTAGACTATTCGATTTTAATCAAGTTGTTAATGTGATTATGAATTAACTCTTTCATTGGTATTTGATGTAGGTAAAGCCTAGTTTAATCGAATCGGAGACTTGGAACGAGCACCCATATGTAACTCGCCTTTAAGCGCTTCCGCTACTTTTAGTAACAAAGTTATGGTCAAATGTGTTTCGTTGTAATTATATTTGAATGGTAGTTAAACTTTGAAGTTTGACTCGTTTGGTCTTTTGAAAATTTCTCTAGATGTCGGTAGTTATCTAAAAGTATGTTTTGGATTTGTAAGTCTTTTGAAAGTGTTGTTAATTACTTGAAAATTTAGTTTGTCAAACAGGGATTTTTTTTATATTGCAAACGGGTCATGCCAAATTTTTCTAAAAATTAATTGTTGAATTTATTAAGTTCTAAAGTGTATGAAAATGGGGCGTTACAGTTTCGTACTACCTGCGCTCACCACATAAAATTCATAACATTAGTACGCATCATAAACATACAAGATTTACTCACGTTTACTTTTCGTTCCGTTAACTCTTTACATTCCGGCTTTTCATCTGATCATACAATCCGCGGTGAGACTTCTTTGCTATTCCTGCGTTACACTTCGTTCACAAGGTACACTATTAATAATGTCGACACTCGATCGTATTGAAAACTTGCGTACAACCATGCATACTTACTTGCTTACATGCATACATACGTACCCACATACATACATACTTTCAAGCATAACTACATACTTATATACGTTAATACATAACTGCTTCCATACATACCAACAATCCTACATACATACATACATACATACATACATACATACATACATACATACATACATACATACATACATACATACATACATACATACATATCCTCACCCATGTCTACATCTCCTAAAACATGAAATAAATCACTCATACTTAGTGTATAAGCGTTTAAAAAACGGTCTAAACGGGTTCGCGTTGCATATACAATTCAAATATGATTTTTTTCAACATTCAGGAGCCCGTGGCGTCGCTCGACGGCCTATGGCCTTCGCCGTCGCGTCGCGCCACCCCCCCCCCCCTTTTTAACAGAATGTTCGCAGTTGTTGCTGCATATTCCCAGCATAACTCAGTTTTACGGAAACAAGCATAACTTTCTCGTTTTTGATCCGTTTTACCCGATTCTTTTTCCTACGTGATCGTAATTTAATTCTCCATCACATGGATTTAACATCCGACATCCGGATTAACAAAATTCTAGACTTTTAAGCTATCGACTTATCACATTTTTACTAAGTTTTGACCCGTTCATGCATTTATCAAAATAATCTGTTTATTTGACCTGAATTTCTCATGAGCCTTATAATTTCAATGTTGTTTATCATAAAAGATTAAATTCTTGGATGTCTTGCATCCTCTTAACCCATTTCCGCTAAAGAGCCTATTTTGACCCGTTATGGGTATTTACACATTAAATGGTCTATGACATACAAAACCATACTCTTCGCTTTCACAGATGACTAAAACATTACTCTAATCAATTAGCTTGTTTCTAATTGACATTTAAGGTCATTTGCCCGATATACCTATCAAGGGCGTTTTTGTCAACATTGCTCCATCCTTTACAACCAAGGACTTCATCGCATATTTAACCAATCCTACCACTTTACTACAATTCTAACACACATACCTTGCTCGGATCAAAGCTAAGATCCCTTTAATAGTTCATCCACCATGTTAGATGATAGCAACGAAATCCTTCCGCTATTCATTCTGTAAATTCGTAATACTTGCCAAACAATTCATTAATCGATATTACCAAATGGTGATATCTTCACCATTTGGCTCATTTAGTCTAAATGCCCATTCCATCCTTATGAGATCTTTAATTAGTCATTATTCCCTCCATGTAACTTATCCCTTCATTAACTTGTAACTAAAATTACCATACTACCCTTATTACCATACTACCCTTTTTAACCATGAAACTTAGTCTCTTACCATGACCACATGTTCCGACCCGTATCAAAACTTGTCG
This sequence comes from Helianthus tuberosus, assembly GCA_030545235.1. NCBI lineage: Eukaryota > Viridiplantae > Streptophyta > Magnoliopsida > Asterales > Asteraceae > Helianthus > Helianthus tuberosus. The sequence continues at coordinate 27,094 of JARYGA010011965.1, forward strand.
GAACATCATACTTCACATATTCACTTACCATGTTCATAATCTATTCAACGAGTAGATATTCTAATACGAATAAAAAGGGGTAAGCTCTACTTACCTACATCCGAATATGCTTCCCGTGCGCATTAGTCCCGATTGACCCGCTTCTTTCCCAAGCTTCCATGTCGCTTATCAAGCATCAACTATCATATATCATTCTCAAGATAGTTAGCTTATTCATCATTCATCTCGACCCTTTCATCACACGGATCTTATATTAAAATCATTATTCGGCCTCATAACATGCTAATCTATCAAATCTTATCCGGATTCTTCAAACATTCACACACATATATAATTTCAAACATTATTAACATAAGCAACTCATCATTTTCATCATGTTATACAAAACCCACTTCATCACTACTTTGCTAATCACTTAAATATGATCTAATCTCAATCACCTCATAATTTTATCATACATTTGGTGTGTATACTACCTCCTAAGCATAGTGTACAACTAATTCTTGCATATTCTTTTAACCTCATACATAATTCATCAAATTTCTCCTTCTAATCAACATGAAACATTCACAAATAAACATCAAACATATTAGCATCACATTTCTTTCAATTCCTCTAACAAGAATACATCATACATATCAAAATTCATCTATATTAAACAAGAATTGGACATAGGTGATCATTCAAGCCCTCATTCTTATCATAACAAATGGGTTTTACCCCAAAACATCAAATTCACCCAAACCATGCATAATCCATGTTCTAGATTGTAACACCTCGAAAATTCACGTCCTATAATGTGTAGACATGTCTCAAATGTTTAAACGTGTGAAAGAAATATTATAGAAGGACTAAAGTTGACAAACATGGAAAGTATGTGAATATATGTATTCTAAGTGTCAATTGTGAATAAATATAATGTACATTAACCCTACATGGTGCTTATACCTTCAAACGAATAAAACATGGATCATACGAAGCTAAAAGTGAGAGATTTCAAACTACAGGGGTTAAATGTGTCAACATGTTTAATTTATACCTCTGAGTGACCTTTTGACAAACCCGAAGCTTTGTAACTGTTAAATATGCTCACTAGGATGCACGATATAAATTTCACAAAGTTTCGTAATCGTATGAGAAAGTTATGATCAAATTCGTGTGTGAGGGGTTAAAGCGTAAACGTGGAAAGTCATGACTTTTCGGGTTAACCGGAAGTGTCCAGGGACTTGGCAAAGTGGGTACAAGTCCTAAAGCCCTTGTGGGTAAATAATAAGGGGTCAAATTGCAAGAAAATACTGAGTTGCCCTTTCGAAAGGCCAAGGGACACTTATGTGGAAAATAGAAAATTTAAAATCTGATAACATGACCCATGCGGGTCGCGTAAAGGTTAAGAGAACCTTACGAGGCCCGCGTCAGGCGCCCAAAAGCAGAAAAGCGTGACAGCCTCCTGCAAACGCAGAAAACCGATCCTTTTTCGACATTAATGCAATGTGGGCGGCCCCTAAACTATTCTAGGCACTGAGGGACATGTGTAGAACAATTGTGGACTGTTGTAGACTTGTTTGTCAACCAATTGTGGTGATTAAACCACTATAAAAGGGCCTTCAAGTTCACAAACATTCCTCACACCATTCTCTTGCAATCTGATCAACTCTGGAGCTCAAGTCTGCTCTCAACTGATCATATCTCGTGCATAGGACTCTTATAAGTCTGCTAGTCCTTCTTTAATTGAGTTTAGCTTAGTATTTTAGCTAAAAGTCAAACCGTCGTAATTACGGTTTGACTTCGAGATTAGTCAATAATGGCTCAGTCATATCTCGAATTAAAAGTAGTTATAAGTTGGTATTTATGTGGGTAATAAACCCTCAAAAGGGTTCCCCCTGGTTACCACTCTAACCAGGTCAAAAGTCGGGTCAAACGTGTACTTAAAAAGTCAACAAAAAGTTTAAAATGCGATTTATGCATAATTAACAATGTAGACCATATACAACCTGTTTGATCATTGTTATAACTTGGTAATAAGTGTAAGAACATGTCTAAACATGTTCAACCCGACAATTTCCTGTTTAGACCCGGTTCGGAACCGAAAGTCACATAGTTTGACTTTCACTTTGACTTTCAGTTCTGACCCGTTTAGGCATGTTTTAGAAATGCCTCGGAGCTTTAATTGGACTAGGTTACATGTTAGAATAACCCTCTGTGATTATACACCTTGTTTCATTAGTTATCCAATTAATATGCGTGTTTCCGTTAATTGCTCATATGTTGACCGTTATGCCATTATTACCTTAAAACGTGATTTTTTGAAAATGTAAAAGAGTAGAAACTTTAATTACTGATATATAAACTTGTATGCAAAGTTTGACATCAGTTTGAATTATAGATTGAGAGTTATGCTCATTATCGCAAAATTAATGCTTTATGTTAATAAAACGGCGTAATTAGCGTATAGCCTAGATAAGCCTACTTTTTGATACCAAACCTTTTACCCACTGATGTAAAATATTATTTGGGATTTTTAAAGATTTTTAATTAATTTTATGCTGAGCATAACTAGTAGTCGTAGGATTAATCCGGTAATTGTCGGTTTTGCCCTTACGGGCCATAAAATGAGTTTTACATATCTAAACGACTCCAAACCTTTTGCTACTGATCACATATGATAAATAAATTATTTTAAGCCTTCTGGAAATATAAAAATATCAGATTTAAGTATCGGACCCGGAAATGGCCTTTAATCGCCTTATTTAGCGTTTTTAACGCATAGTATGTATTAAAATCATATTGAACATAACCGGGTTGATACCTACTGATATAGGAGGCAAATTATAATATTTTAACAGTAAGCAAAGGTTGATAAACTCAGACTTCAGTTTTGAGCTTTTCGGCTTATGTGAAATTACCAAAATACCCCTGCGGGGCATAGTTGGTTAAAAATGATAAATTTCACATACATGCTTTAAACTACTGATATAACTTAGCAAATTGAGTATATTTGCTGATT
>JARYGA010011966.1:0-40722 GCA_030545235.1 Helianthus tuberosus
GGATTTCCTGGTGATTATCTTTTAATTACACAAATGCATACGCGTTAGTATAATAACCCAATATTTACATTAGTAATACCCTCCCCGAGACGGCATTCCAACGACTACGTCGGGCAGAACCACGACAGCCGTTACGGAACCCTGGATCAATCGGGCAGCGTATCTAATATGTAACCGGGGTTATGATACTTACAACGAGGCAGAACTTCGTTATTTAGGGGGTATAATGCCCGCTATTATAATTGCTATTCAGAATATTGAGAGAGAAAGTTTGTGTGGTGCGAGTTCAACTGAACAGCCGATGGTTGCTATTTATAGGGCCTGATTCGGACCTTGTCGCGCCCCGCGTAGACCTCAGCCAAAGGCTTCGCGGCCCGTGAGGACTTGTAGACTAGGCCTTAGCTTTGCTGAGTTGACTCGTAGCCTCCACACGCGTCCTGACACGTGGCAGCACCGGGTGCCGCCCTGGTGACTGGCTGTCGCGCCCCGCGTAGCCCGAAGGCAAAGCCTTCGCGGCCCGCGAGCGACCCCATTTTCTGGTTTTTATTTAATTTTTAATTATATAGGGTATTTTGGGCTCGGTTTTCCCTTACGGGGTATGTTTTAAGACATATTAGGATATTTTAAATATATTAGGGGTATCGAAAAATATTTTGGAGGGTTGTTATATCCTCCCCACCTTCTTTTAGAGCTCGTCCTCGAGATCTACTGGAATAAGTGTGGATATTTCGTTTGCATCTCTGATTCAAGCTCCCATGTTGTAACACCTCGTAAAATTATGTCCAATATAATAAAGACACGTGTCATGAAGGTTAAATGTGTAATGAATTGATCTGAAGGGACTACAATTGTCAAACAATGTAAATATGTGAGTAAAAGGCTCCAAAGTGTCAACATGCCAATCTTGTGCCTCTGATTGACCTCACACGACGTTCGTATTCTTTAATAAATAAATTGTCGGACATAGAAAGTCGTTTGTGATTAAATTAAGGATTTTATGAAGCATAGGGGTTAAAAGCGTCAACATGTTGAATGTTACCTCTGAGTGACCTTCTAACGATCCCAAAAGCATTGTAATATTTGTATATTTTGCTTTCAAGAATGTTAGAGAGTAATTTCATGGAGTTTCGATGAAAACAAGACTTTTCGGGTGATCTTATAACTAACTGGGAGCTTAACGGAGTTAATTTGTGACCCAAGACCCTTAATAGCTAACTATGAGGGTCATAAATGCAATAAATGGAAGTTATTTAAACTTAAAACGGACCAAGGACTGAAACTGTCAAAGTTAAAACAAGTTTCACCTGAGCAGACAGTTGTCGCGGGTCGCGTAGACTCCCTTTGAGTCTTACGCGGCCCGCGTAAAAGGTGCCAGCGACTGAAAAGTGGACAGCTGCATGTTGCAGCCTGTTCCACCGCCTTTGCATGGGTTCTGAGCAATACCTGGGGCTTGTACATGGTTTTTACTACCCTAGGGACACCTGAGAACATCTGATAACAACATAGGATAAATGGATTGATCTTGAAGCATCAAATTTCCTATATAAGGAGCATGCTTTGTGTTCTTCATTTGCACATTTGAGGTTTTACTTCAAAGCTCACTCTCTGAAGCCTCCTAGAGCTAAAGGAAGCTTTCTCTAGTTCTAAACTTGTGCTAAGGACTCTAGTAAGTGTTCTTTGCTTCTTTAGTTAAAGTTTTATTAGCTTAATGACCGAAAGTCAAAGTTAGCGTAATTAAGCTTTGACTTGGTGATTAATCACTAACGGTCCAGCCATTATTCAAATTGAAAGTGGCTATGAGTTGGTAATTATGTAGGTAATAAACCCTTAAAAGGGCACCTACTGATTATCACTTTTACTTGGTCAATTGTCGGGTCAAACTTATTAACAAAAAGTCAAACGGGTCAGTTTTTGCAAAATAATTCATAACTGATAATGCAGAGGTTATGGAACATATTTTAACACTTAAATAACTTGGTAAATAATATAAGAACATGTCTAGGCATGTTCAACCCGACAATTCTGAGTTTAGGCTCGGTTCGTAACCGAAAGTCGCAAAAGTAGACTTTTGCTTTGACTTTCAGTTCTGAACCGATTTAACTTAGTTTAGATATGCCTTAGGGTTCCTTTAGGACCATATTGCATGTTAGTATAACCCTCTGAGATTATACTATATGGTTCCTTTGAAATCTGAATCATTTGCATGTTTCCGTTAAATGCTAAATGTTGACCATTATGCTTTTTTGATATTAAAACGAGATTTTTGAAAATGTGAGAGGACAAAAACCTTTATTAGTGATTTATAAGCATGTCTTAAAAATTTGACATCAGTTCATGGTCTAAAATAGAAGTTATACGCGATATCGTAAAATGAAAGCTTTTTATTTATTAAATGACATTTTTAGTATAAATCATATTTAAACCCAAATTTTGGCACCAAACTTTCTACCCACTGATATAATATAATATTTAGGTATTTTTGGAAATTTTTGTCAAATTTTATACTGATTATATTATAGAGTTCTAGTGTAAATTCGGTATTGACAAAATTGCCTTTTTCTTTGATAAAATGAGTTTTACATAACATTTTGATACCAAACCTTTTCCTACTGATTCCATATATTAAATAAAATATTTTAAACAGTTGAGCCTGATCAAAACCTCAGATTTCTTTAAATAACCCGAAAATCGTCAAATACCGACTTTTACGCTTATTAAACGCATAGTGTGGGTTGAAACTATATTTAACACCTAAGACTTAATACCTACTGATATTGTAAGAAAATTTTTATAATTTAACAGTAAGTAAAAGTTTTGAACTCAGATTTCCAAATTTGACCCTTATAGCATATGTGAAATGACCAAAATGCCCCTACGGTGCATAGTTTGGCCATAAATGATAAATTTCACATATATATGATATCTCACTGATGTAACTTATTAAAATAAATATATTTATTGATTATTTTAGACCAGAACCTCAGATTTCTATTTAACCTTTTTTATAAACCTTAAAATGACCAAAATACCCTTACGGGGCTTAAATTGGTTTTAAATTCATTTTGGGCATAATGGGAGGTATCCTACTGATATCATAACATATTTTAAGCATATTAACTTATGGAACCTGTACATGACTCATTTGGTTACCCGTTATGCATATTCGCGTTCGGTACGGTTTATGTAACTAGTTTGCATAAATTAATCGAAACGGGTCAAACCTTATCATTTTTACTTCAAAATCCAGAATGTGTTTAGTTTACCCATTTTATAAAAGTCCTCATACTTGTAGGGTCTAAATCACATTCTAATCCGGTATTCGCTTAATCTTGCATTTTGAATCGTAAACCTTTCATTAAAACAAACTGGTCTAAGTTTAAACTTAAGTAAGACCCGTTAGGAATCTAATAGGTTATTAAAACCTTCGTTCCAGATTTAGGAGCCCAGTAAAAGCTACTTATACTGCTGATTGATATATGGCTGAGATTAAAATTTTAATTTTTGCTCAGGTAAATACTTTTAACTTATTTATGTTATACGGGCTTGGGATACGGTATTATAATAATACCGCTTGGTCAGGTATTGAATGTTTAATTGATTAGTGTTTAAACCATTGAAATAACCCGTTTTAATCTGTCTTGTTTGATGCAATGCCTTTGGGGGGTTAATGACCATGTCCTGGATATCCTCGGCTCATTCATTAGAAATGGTCACGGCTTAAGCACAGGGTGTAGGCATACACCTGACAATTACGTATGTATAAACGGTATCTCACTCTCTTGTGGGCCTATACTTGTGGTGTGTCTAATAATCTTATCCGGTTCTTCTAACCGGGTCCTGAACGGACGACAAACATGTAAATCTGTATACAAGATTATTTTAAATAATTGTCCCAAGTTATAAAAGAATATTTGTGCCTTATGCATTTAAATCAATTTTATAAACATTTTCAAAAGAGTCAGTTAATTGTATTTACCAGTGTAAACTGACGTATTTTTCAAAAAGATTAAGTGCAGGTACTACGCGAAATGGGCTGGCTACTCCTAGTATCAAATAAAGAGTCTTGCAAGCTTTTGATGCTTAAATCTGTTGAACAATATTTCTTTTTATTTTAAGATCCGCCTGTGGATCCACTTACAATCCGTTGTGTAATATTTTATTTACTTTCCACTCGGTTTGTATAAAATACTTTCAGACTTCCGCTGTGCATTAAACTGTGATTAATTGTCTATGATGATATCAACTACGTCACGATACTCCCCACCGGGCCCACCGGTAATACGTGGAAATATCGGGGTGTGACAGGTTGGTATCAGAGCCAACATTGAGTGAATTAAACACTAGCCTTTTGTGTTTAATCTCAATGACACAGTTTGCACATTCCTCGACTTCCGAGTCTAGGCTAATGACTTAGGACTAATCCTAATCTTATTTTTTTCTTTTTTGGCTTCTTTGTTTGTTTTGGCAGGAACAAAGACAATGCCGCCACATTTCAGAGGTAGAGGTGGAAGAGGAAAGGCACCAATAACTGCAAGGAATTATCATGAAGCCGGGCCATCCCACCGGCGAACACCTTCAGCAACCTTTAGCTCTAGTCCCCAGGAGGATTGGAGAACTTATCTAGAGCCTGCGGGACGCTCTGTCTCGCTCAGTTCCTCACCATTATACCATGATTCATTCGGGCTCCATCAGAACAACGAGTCCGACCACTCACACCACTCCTTCATCCCGTTGCAGCGGTCGAGTTCACACCGGGCCTTCCAGGACCCGACCCCCTACACCCAAAGCAGGTTCAATCCAATGAGCCAGATTCAAGAACCAGAGGGTCCAAACCCTTTGGGACCAGATGACCACTATCCTGAAATGCAGGATATGGAGATGGATGAAGATCCAGATCCTGAGATGCTACCAACTGGGACACCGACGCATCCCATCGAGATTTCCTGCGGATCATCATTTCATGGTTTGCCTTACCAGGGCCCAGACAGTTTTGCTGAAAGATAGGCCACGTACCACTGGGAGTTCACTCCCCCATTCAACCCACCTCCACAACAGCAGTAGGATCCCTCAGAGGATTCGCGTTTCAAGACGGTCACGCCACCGCCACCGCTAGAGCAACAGTTGCCTCCAGAACCACCGAGGCGAAGAAGATCAGGTGCACGGATGTCCGTGCGTGGGGGGTTTCATTTCAGCACCCCCCAACACTCTAGTGGCAGCCACCACCCGCCACTGTATGAAGACCCGCAAATGGGTGGGCCTTCAAACCCAGCTTCTGAAATCGACTCAGCTCCAGTCGCACCACCACCACCCATGGGTTATGAAAACCCAATTCCTTCTTACGCCGGTGCGGCGGCGTATAACCCTTTTGAGCAGCCAGCTTATCCTGGCTCCAACTACTATAACGCCCTTGCCGTCGACCCATACCTCGAGGCGGCCAACTACAATACTCTCCACTCCGAAGGGCCCTACGCAGCTTCATACCAAACCGGGTACCCAACTTATGGGTATCAATACCCGCCACCTCCTCAACCGCATCAGCAGCAGCCGCCTCAGATCCAGCCACCGCAACAACAGGAAATCCTTCAACGGTTGCACGAGGTGGAGCAACAGGTGCAGGAGGAGGGATTATTGAAATTCCTTATTTATTTGATTTGTAATTTTCAATTAAGTCCCTATGTGGACATTTTATTTATGTACCTGGTCCCTGTGTGGACTTGTCTTTTTTATTTCTGTCCCTACGAGGACAATGTTATTTATTTAAAAGTCCCCGTTTAGGGTATCTATGTACTTCTCTTTATTATGGAATGTTTTAATTTAAAATTTCATTTTGTCATTATATATATGAATATATTGTATGAAATAAAACAAAATATCGTTCCAATTTACAATTGATCTGCCATTAATTATTAAAAGGAATCTTAAAAAGGTACAACCTAGCCTATATGTCATTTTAGATATGGCCAAGATGGTAAAACCTATTTAAAAGATTCAAACCCTTGTTAACATCTGAAAACAAGTTAGCACTCCTAGCAGACGTGATTCAGTAAAGTCACGCATGTCATCCTTATATTGGATTCTTCCAGTTTCCTTATCTAGCCTAATGATCTAGAAATCATGGGTTCAAATCATCAATTAATATGATCACATATAAAACATCCATTAACGATGAAGTGCCTACGGGCCATACTTATTGTCCTATAAGACAAATGACAGTTGTAGTCTATGACTCTCTGCCAAGAAGGGTGATGAACTATGTTCAAACCTTAATGCCCGATCTTACGAGATCACGGATTATGAATTTAAAACTGTCCTTGTGACTAGGCCTTTTTGTGCGACTAATAATATCCTTAATGTTTTATAACTGGGATAAATCATAATGAAAAAATTAAAATAAATATGACTAGCAAAATAACCAATATGGTTTGTATTTACCATGGTTAATGAATTGTCAAAATGACAATTCCATAATAAGACTTCTGAATAAATTATCGTCATCATTTTTTTTATGTAGCAATCAAGCTACATGGCTGAATCAGAAGAGGTTAATAGTCACCCCAGGGAGAGAAACGATACCACCAGAGTTAATGTAGCTGGTGTAGATTTACAAGCAATGATAGATAATGCTGTCACACGAGCCATGGACAGACAATTCAAGGAATCCTGTGGTGCTCACAGCAAGACCCAATATGTACCCCATACAAAACCACCCTCCAAGACACATGTATCTCACAAAGACGATTCTCATCACTCATCAAACCAAAGGAGTGTCCCGTCTAAGAAGATTGTGCTCAATTAAGAGCCACGTGTTAAGACCTGTTCTTATAAATATTTCTTCTCCTGCAAGCCCAGGGACTTCACAGGGGAGAAAGGAGCCATTGATTGTATGACATGGCTCGATGAGATGGATACTGTGGTTGATATTAGTGGTTGTGCAGAACAGGACATTGTGAAGTTTGTTTCACAATCTTTTAAAGGTGAACCTTAAGCTTGGTGGAGATCCCTAATCCAAGCTACAGGAAAGATCCCGTTGTATTACATGTCTTGGGATCAGTTTGTTGCGTTGATCAAGGATAATTTATGTCCCCAGCATGAAGTGGAAAGGATTGAAACTGACCTCTTGACCTTGGTCATGAAGAATTTAGACTGTCAAGCATACCTTACAAGTTTCAACACCATGCCCCGATTGGTTCCTTATTTGGTCACACCGGAACCAAAGCGCGTAGCTTGTTTTATTGTGGGTTTAGCTCCAGAAATCATGGCAAATGTGAAAGCATCCAAACCTACCACCTTTAGGTCAGTGGTTGATCTGTCTTTATCTCTTACTCTCGATGCGGTTAGGCAGAGATCGCTTAAGGTTTCTGATGATGGAAAGCAAAAGTGGGAGGATGAGAGTTCTCATCGCTCCAACAAGAAACGGAAAGGGAATTCGGATCACATGAAGAGTTCTGGGTTTAAGAAAGACAACCAGTAGTCGGGTAAGAAACCCAAATGTAAGACCTGCCGAAAACATCATTTTGGAAAATGCAGGTTGGAGTCGAAATCACAATCGCAGTCACAGACAAAGCCTATTAGATGTGGGATCTGCTAGTCCAAAGAGAATAAGACTTTGGATTGCAAGAAATTGAAAGATGCAACATGTTATGGTTGCAACGAAGAAGGGCACATTAAGACCAATTGCCCTAAGAATCAAAAGAAGCCTGAAGAGGCTAAGAAGACCAATGCCCGGGTCTTTTAGATGAATGTACAGGAAGAGATACAGAACGACAATGTGATAACAGGTACTTTTCTTATCAATGATGTTTATGCTAGAGTATTGTTTGATTCAGGTGCAGACAAGTTGTCACACCACGACCACGTAAAACAACAAATTGTGGCGGAAACATCAGGGAGTGTCGTAACAGAATCATTGTTTCACAACCATGGATTAAATAGTTTTGTTTTATTGAATTATTGAACTCATTGTTCTATTACAATCAGATAAATACAAATACTATCTTTCAAGTTTTTAAGTCGCTAAGGCACGAGTCCATCCTATGTATAACATACATCAACAATCATCACATAGCAGCACCTGAAATATATGTAAAAATAGGTACGTCAGCATAAAAATGCCTATGAGATACATAGGTTTTACTAAAAATAGGATTCATGACTTGTAAGTTTAAAAGAATGTTTAACAAAAGTAGTCTTGAACTTAAAAATGTTTTCTTTATAAATCATGCGAAAATTGATAAGAACTCAGATGATATAAAAGAATAATGCATAGATAAATAAATAACCAAGTAAAAATGAGTTTGTATAAAATATGTTGTTTGTAAAACCATGTTTTGATAAAAAGGTTTGTAGTATATATAAAAATATACCTTGGTTTTGAGAAAATCGGATAAGTAATATGTATTAAAATATATTTTAGTTTCAAAACAGTTAAACAGATAGCATATCAAATATACTTTAGTTGTTAAAAAATAGTTTTCAGTAGTATATCATAAGTATACTTTAGTTTTGTAAATAACATATCAAACTATGTTTTGGTTTTGAAAATAACATATCAATTATGTTTTGGTTTTGAAAATAACATATCAATTATGCTTTAGTAAATAACAAAATATATGTTGGTTATGTACATAGTATATCAAATTATACTTTGGTAAACAATATCACATGTGGGAGCACATCAAACTATACTTTGGAAGTATATCGAAATATACAAAAGAAAATGTGATTTAGAATTCATTCAAACCTTAGTGTATCAAACTACACCTTAGAGACTATAGAAATACCACAAAGGCAATTTCTATTTGGATAAAATTTGGTTTCTGACATTCCATACAACAGGAATGGGGTGTCTAGTCCTATAGCGCTATATCTTACTACCAATTGGTTTGCTGAATGTATAAAATAAGTACAATTCAACAATTAGTTTTATAATCTTTGAAAATTTGTGTTTAAACCATCGATAATTGTTCAATTTGTCAAAAGATAAGTACTAGCACGTATAATCATATAGTTGAAATTATGAAAATAACAAATAGGCACATATGTTTCACCCCAAAATATTTGAAAGCAGTAAAAGTGGGAACTATGCACTCACTTGGGAGTGCTTATCTAAGTTAATAAACCGGACCTAAATCGAAAGATCGGATAGAATGAGGTTTCGTAAACTAAATGAGTATAGGAACTCATGTAATAGGGTTTAACAAGGCCTACATTCTAAATCGAAACCTAACATAAGTGCTTACGACCCATTACGACCCGTTTAGGTAGCTTACGCTACTTTAACACGTCGTTCGCGTAAAACACGTTCGGACTGCCTAACTAGTCCTATGACAAGTATTATATGCCTCAACTTGTCTAATAATGTTACCTAAGCAGTTTAGACGTAAAAATTTAAGTTACATATGCTTAAAATGAATTTATGCGTGAAAAGGGCATTTTGGTCATTTTCCTAAGGCATATAAACTACCTATCATACAACTAACTAAACGAAGTGACCATAGGGTATAACCTCGGAAGGTTATTCCCTATACAACTATGGTCACAATATATGCTTGGTCGGATCCTGATGATCGACCAAACGGGTCGAGTTCGGAAGTCTAAGCGGTTGTTTAGACCGCTTGACTTACGACTCTATACAAGCACTAAACTAAAAGTGACGAGTTAAACATGTTTAACGAAGTTAGAAAACAAGTTTGATATCAAAACAAAGGGTCTTGATACCCAAAGATAGTTTGGTTGCAAAATACGCATAAACGCGTATTTTGACCGAAACTATGACTCGTCACTACACCTAATCAACGTGGTAATCAGTAGGTATAGTCACAAGGGACTATAACCATCGTGATTACGCTCACGTTGCGAAGTTCGAACGATCTTCGTGTTGACCATTGACTGGTCAAAGCAAAAAGTCAAACACTGTTTGACTTTCGCTTAAAAACGCATAAAAGCACGAAAGAAACTCACAAAGGGTCCAAGCTATGAAGATATTGATCCTAATACTCATGTATGAAGCATAAAGCTTCAACTTAGAGCATAAAATCAGATCAATGTGAGGAATAAGTGAATTGGGGTTGGGTATTTATAGGAAATCCACAACCGTTAGGATCGTTCCTCGATAAACGAGCTTCAATCTGGACCGTACAAGTGTGCCCACTGTTTTGTAATACAATGGGTGGCCAAAACAAGCACATTGGATGAGGAAAACCATGTTCAAAACAAGAAACCAGCTGCTGAAACTGAAAAACTATTTTGCTGAACTGGGCATAGGTCGCACCCCGCGTAAGATGAGGCTCTATCTTACGCGGCCCACGAGAGCTAAGTTTCCAGAATTTTCAGAAATGGTCCCTGCACATGTAAAACTTGGATTTCAATGCATTTTTGACACGTTTAAGCCCCGTTAACCCCATTTCAAGGCTCTAAAATGAATTTAAAGTATAGAGAACTTAGAATATGCTCAAAAACATCTCGGATGTCGGTTCGTTTGGTCGTACGGTTGCGTTGTTCGGTTAATTAAGACGAAACACGAACGGACGCGAAAAACGATTCAAATTACGCGACAAATGGAATTTTATCATGCCAATCACTAAAATAAAATATTTTAATGATTACTTAAATTTTTGGATATCCAAATACATTCAGAAAGTAAGTTGTGCGCGAAAATGCAAACTTATGGACTTTTTGACGCTTTTAGTCCCTGTTGATCAAGTAAGTTTATTTTTGCGCACCAAACACCTCAAAGCCTATTTCTAAGCCATGTAAAGGATATTTAGGGCATGTTTAACTTATGATCAAGTTTCGGAATGTTTGTTACAGTACGAATCGGCATGCTTTCGTAGTTTGTCAAAATTAGTCCCTGTAAGCGAATAAACTTGATTTCGACACAACAAACCTTCCAAAACTTATTTCTAAGTTATGTAAAGGTTACTTAAGGTATGTTAAGCCCATGTCACTGTTCTGGAGTGTTTGTCGCATTGAACTGATTACATTTATGCATCAGTTCGCGTATAACTTTCTAGAAAGCGATCTAGAGCTCGAAATCGAACAAGAATTGATATGTGCAAATGCTACACATATTTATACAAATCCCAAGTATGAAATACAATATTTCATTGGTTTGGCATTTGTATGATGGTCGTAGTGACACAGGTGTCACAGTCTCCCCTACTTTTGGAAATTTTGTCCCGAAATTTAATTTTAGAGGAAACCTGTGAAGACAACTGTGATTGTTTCGCTTTCGAATGAATCCCTCGTACCCTAAGTAAAACTCTGGGCCACGTTTGGATTCTTAGAAAATTTGTCAATTGTCAAAGTGATGTCCTTGTAGTATCAAAACATGGAGTTTCGAACTACGGATAGAAGAACGTTTCCTATGAAGACCCTCATCGGAGTCGAAGATTGTAAGATAAAATGACATTGGTCAAGGTCCAGGACTTCTAGTAACTTAAATAACGCTACGTTCGCAATGTAATAAGGAACACTTATATATAGGAAGTACCAGCGGCGTATCCACCATGCCCCTTTCTACATTGTTCCCGTTTCGTTATTCTTATCACTAAAGGTCTTAACACATAACAAAACTTTGTTGTGGTTTCTGTGCACTGAATTCCATAATTATGTATGCATCCATAATTATGTAATTCCTTGCACAGTCCACACAGTTCATTTTATAATGCGTAGGGGAAAAAATCAATCGAATAAACATGAAGTGATTTGACTAGACCACCAAAGGATCTTTTTAACTAGATCAACACACGATCTCCTTAACCAGACCGTCGTACAATCTCCTTAAATAGACCACTTAAGGGATCTTTTCAGCTATATCATCACATGATATTCCTAAGCAGATTTTGAATCAATCTTTTTAACTAGACCACTCAAGGGGTCCAATTATAGAATGGTACTTCATAATCCAAGGGTCTTAACTATTACGTAGAAGCCCATTAAGGATTTAAGGTAGTACCTTTGGATATCCTACTATGAATCCTCCATATGGAGATATGGAAGATTCTATGAGGATTTGGATAATGAATATTTAGATTACACAAAAACACAAGACATAAAGAAATCACATAAGCACATAACCACATAATTGTATCAGTTTCGTAAAATAAACTTGAAACAACAAATTTTTATTTATATAACAGCTGAATTGTTCCAAACGTCAAAGGATAACAAATAAAGAAATGCAAAAGACTAATTGTTCACTTCTGCATTGTCGTTCACGTTTGCCTCGTTTATGTTAAACACTCGTCCACGCGCTGGATTTGCGTTAACAAGTCTTGGGAAATTGTTTTGGTAGTGAGTAAGGTCACCACAGTTATAACACGACCCAGGTGGAAACTGTGCTTGTGCAGCAACAGGATTTGCAGCAGCCTGATTTGCATAACGGCAGGTATTGACCAAATGTCCCAATCGCCACAGTGGGTACATTTGTGACACTTTACTTGCTCCAGATGATGACGGTTGCATTTGTTGCACAAAGGTGCGGTACCAACATAGTTTTTCCTTGTATGAGGTTGTGCTGGCTGGTTTAGTGCAACCTGATTATTCTGAGCAGTTATTGCGCAGCTTTGAGAAACCTTGTGCTTCTTCTTCTTAGATGTCTCGGCCTGTTTATCCTTTGGTTCTTCTTGTGCAGACTTGTCAGATGGTTTCGGGTTGCCCTTTCGAAAAAAGCTTACCCTTCCTGATCTGGGATTCAGTCAGGGTAGCAGACAATTCAATGGCCTATCTGACGGTAGTAGGGTTGCTACCAGTAACGATATCCTGAACTGGGTCAGGGAGACCATCAATGTACTTCTCGATCGCCTTTTCCAAAGGCGTAACCATGGCAGGACATAATAGGCTCAGTTCCTCATAACGGTCAGTGTAGGCTTGATGTTCACCACTGTCTTGCTTTAGATCGTCGAATTCCCTTTCCAACGCTCTAAGCTCATAACGAGGACAGAACTCCTTCATCATTAGAGCTCGAAGCTCTTCCCAAGTTTGAGCTAGTGCCACATCGGCACCCCTATCACGCATCACACCGTTCCACCATGTAAGAGCACGCTTCTCGAATGCACTGGATGCAAACTCAACCTTACGCTCATTCGGACATTGCACATGTCTGAATGTGCTCTCCAAACTTTCGAACCATTGCAGGAGCGCGATTGCTCCTTGAGACCCTGAAAACTTCAAAGGTTTAGCAGAGTTGAAGGTCTTGAAACTACACTGAGCATTGTTGTTGTTATTATTGTTGTATAACTGATGGATCTGGGTTACTATGCCCGGAAGCACAGCAGCCATTTACTGAGAGACAAGGGCTGCGACTTCTTCGTTGGTTAGAGGTTGTGCATCTCGTCGAGGAGGCATTGTCTAAAAAGTACAAGGAAATATGAGAAACGAGTGAGGTTGACTATTGGAAAAAAACAAATGGGGTATTGAAAGCATCGACAAAACATAAGGAAGGCGATCATTCGTTTGTTACCTTGTACAAAACAAATGACGCGCAGTGACTAATCATAGTATATGGGTCAATATAATGTATCGCGAAGACCTGCTTTAGCCTATAAGTGGACACTCGTCCCAAGAATTCCCAGGTAAGAATGACTGGTCCAATTATGTGGATTTGTACGAACAATCTAGCCATAGACAGAAGAGTCAGGATACATGCATCCACCCTTCTAGATTGCATGTGTTCACATTATAAGACCCAAACTTTGACGAGATTTTGAAAACTTAGAGGGTTCAAAACCTTATAATAAATCATCCTAGAACAGATGATTGGTTTTCAAAGCGGATTCGAAATTTGTGTTCTTATTTTGGTTGTCACCAAAAGATAGGCGACAATATTGTTTTAAGACTAAACACAAGATAACTTGTACTAGGGTCCTAGGAAGGTTATAGTCTAGGTCAAAGCATTACTCATAACCTAATTCCCTATAACCATTGGCTCTGATACCAACTTTTCTGTCACACCCCGACCACGTAAAACAACAAATCATGGCGGAAACGTCGGGGAGTGTTGTAACAAAATCATTGTTTCACAACCATGGATTAAATAGTTTTGTTTTATTGAATTATTGAACTCATTGTTCTATTACAATCAGATAAATACAAATACTGTCTTTCAAGTTTTTAAGTCACTAAGGCACGAGTCCATCCTATGTATAACATGCATCAACAATCATCACATAGCAGCACTTGAAACATATGTAAAAATAGGTACGTCAGCATAAAAATGCCTGTGAGATGCATAGGTTTTACTAAAAATAGGATTCATGACTTGTAAGTTTAAAAGAATGTTTAACAAAAGTAGTCATGAACTTAAAAATGTTTTCTTTTTAAATCATATGAAAATTGATAAGAACTCAGATGATCTAAAAGAATAATGCACAGATAAATAAATAACCAAGTAAAAATGAGTTTGTATAAAATATGTTGTTTGTAAAACCATGTTTTGATAAAATGGTTTGTAGTATATATAAAAATATACCATGGTTTTGAGAAAATCGGATAAGTAATATATATTAAAATATATTTTAGTTTCAAAATAGTTAAACAGATAGCATATCAAATATACTTTAGTTGTTAAAATAATAGTTTTCAGTAGTATATCATAAGTATACTTTAGTTTTGTAAATAACATATCAAACTATGTTTTGGTTTTGAAAATAACATATCAATTATGTTTTGGTTTTGAAAATAACATATCAATTATGCTTTAGTAAATAACAAAATATATGTTGGTTATGTACATAGTATATCAAATTATACTTTGGTAAACAATATCACATATGGGAGCACATCAAACTATACTTTGGAAGTATATCGAAATATACAAAAGAAAATGTGATTTAGAATTCATTCAAACCTTAGTGTATCAAACTACACCTTAGAGACTATAGAAATGCCACAAAGATAATTTCTATTTGGATAAAATTTGGTTTCTAACATTCCATACAACAGGAAGGGGATGTCTAGTCCTATAGCGCTATATCTTACTACCAATTGGTTTGCTGAATGTATAAAATAAGTACAATCCAACAATTAGTTTTATAATCTTTGAAAATTTGTGTTTAAACCATCGATAATTGTTCAATTTGTCAAAAGATAAGTACTAGCATGTATAATCATATAGTTGAAATTATGAAAATAACAAATAGGCACATATGTTTCACCCCAAAACATTTGAAAGCAGTAAAAGAGGGGACTATGTACTCACTTGGGAGTGCTTAGAAGTCTCGAATAACAACCAAGCAAAGCTAGAGGGGTCACGGAAATCAAACGGCACCTATTATAGGTAACTAAGTTAATAAACCGAACCTAAATCGGAAGATCGGATAGAATGAGGTTTCGTAAACCAAATGAGTATAGGAACTCATGTAATATGGTTTAACAAAGCCGACATTCTAAATCAAAACCTAACCTAAGTGCTTATGACCCATTACAACTCGTTTAGGTAGCTTACGCTACTTTAACGCGTCGTTCACGTAAAACACGTTCGGACTGCCTAACTAGTCCTATGACAAGTATTATATGCCTAAACATGTCTAATAATGTTACCTAATCAGTTTAGACGTAAAAATTTAAGTTACATATGCTTAAAATGAATTTATGCGTGAAAAGGGCATTTTGGTCATTTTCCTAAGGCATATAAACTACCTATCATACAACTAACTAAACAAATTGACCAT
This sequence comes from Helianthus tuberosus, assembly GCA_030545235.1. NCBI lineage: Eukaryota > Viridiplantae > Streptophyta > Magnoliopsida > Asterales > Asteraceae > Helianthus > Helianthus tuberosus. The sequence continues at coordinate 15,672 of JARYGA010011966.1, forward strand.
AAGGTATAACCTCGGAAGGTTATTCCCAATACAACTATGGTCACAATATATGCTTGGTCAGATCCTAATGATCGACCAAACGGGTCGCGTTCAGAAGTCTAAGCGGTTGTTTAGACCGCTTGACTTACGACTCTATACAAGCACTAAACTAAAAGTGACGAGTTAAACATGTTAAAACATGTTTAACGAAGTTAGAAAACAAGTTTGATATCAAAACAAAGGGTCTTGATACCCAAAGATAGTTTGGTAGCAAAATACGCATAAACGCGTATTCTGACCGAAACTATGACTCGTCACTACACCTAATCAACGTGGTAATCAGTAGGTATAGTCACAAGGGACTATAACTATCGTGATTACGCTCACGTTGCGAAGTTCGAACGAACTTCGTGTTGACCATTGACTGGTTAAAGAAGAAAGTCAAACACTGTTTGACTTTCGCTTAAAAACGCATAAAAGCACGAAAGAAACTTACAAAGGGTCCAAGCTATGAAGATATTGATCCTAATACTCAGGTATGAAGCATAAAGCTTCAACTTAGAGCATAAAATCAGATCAATGTAAGGAACAAGTGAATTGGGGTTGGGTATTTATAGGAAATCCACAACCGTTAGTATCGTTCCTCGATAAACGAGCTTCAATCTGGACCGTACAAGTGTGCCCACTGTTTTGTAATACAATGGGTGGCCAAAACAAGCACATTGGATGAGGAAAACCATGTTCAAAACAAGAAACCAGCTGCTGAAACTGAAAAACTGTTTTGCTGAACTGGGCATAGGTCGCGCCCCGCGTAAGATGAGGCTCTATCTTACGCAGCCCGCGAGAGCTAAGTTTCCAGAATTGTCAGAAATGGTCCCTACACATGTAAAACTTGGATTTCGATGTATTTTTGACACGTTTAAGCCCCGTTAACCCCATTTCAAGGCTCTAAAATGAAGTTAAAATATAGGGAACTTAGAATATGCTCAAAAACATCTCGGATGTCTATTCGTTTGGCCGTACAGTTGCGTTGTTCGGTTAATTACGACGAAACACGAACGGACGCGAAAAACCATCCAAATTACGCGACGAATGGAATTTTATCATGCCAATCACTAAAATAAAATATTTTAATGATTACTTAAATTTTTGGATGTCCGAATACATTCAGAACGTAAGTTATGCGCGAAAAAAAAAACTTATGCACTTTTTGACGCTTTTAGTCCCTGTTGATCAAGTAAGTTTATTTTTGCGCACCAAACACCTCGAAGCCTATTTCTAAGCTATGTAAAGGATATTTAGGGAATGCTTAACTTATGATCAAGTTTCAGAATGTTCGTTACAGTACGAATCGGCATACTTTCGCAGTTTGTCGAAATTAGTCCCTTTAAGCGAATAAACTTGATTTCGACACACCAAACCTTCCAAAACTTATTTCTAAGTTATGTAAAGGTTACTTAAGGTATGTTAAGCCCATGTCACTATTACGGAGTGTTTGTCGCATTGAACTGATTACGTTTACGCATCAGTTCGCGTATAACTTTCAAGAAAACGATCTAGAGCTCGAAATCGAACAAGAATTGATATGTGCAAATGCTACACATATTTATACAAATCCCTAGTATGAAATACAATATTTCATTGGTTTGGAATTTGTATGATGGTCGTAGTGACACAGGTGTCACACAAGTCGTTTGTAGACAACAAATTTTGTAAATTATTAAATCTGCCTGTTAAAACTCTAAGCGTAAAGTATGAAGTAGAATTGGCCGATGGTACCATAGAAACTGCCTCAACAGTTCTAGATGGATGTTTTATATCCCTTAGGAATCACTCTTTTCCGCTATCCTTGCTTCCATTGAAATTGGCAGGATTCGACATAGTGATAGGCATGGATTGGTTATCTCATAACCAAGCCCAAATTGTATGTGATAAGAAGCAAGTGGTTATCAAGACTCCTTATGGTGAGCCATTAACAATTCAAGGAGATACGTAGTACGGATTGCCTAAGCAAGTGTCTATGCTTAAAGCATGAATGTGTTTGAAGAAAGGTTGTGTCATTTACATGGCACAAGTGAATGTCGATGAGCCAAAGCCCAAGATTGAGGACATCCCTGTTATTTCTGAATATTCAGACATTTTCCCTGAAGGACTACCTGGTTTACCTCCGGATAGGCAAGCGGAGTTCAGAATCGATATCGTTCCTGGAGCAGCACCAATTACAAGAGCACCTTATCGATTGGCGCCAACTGAGATGAAAGAATTGAGAACACAGTTGGACGATTTGTTGGAAAAGGGTTTTATTCGACCTAGCTCGTCCCCTTGGGGAGCACCGATTCTGTTTGTGAAGAAAAAGGATGGATCAATGCGTCTATGCATCGATTATCGTGAGCTAAATAAAGTTACAATCAAGAACAGATATCCATTGCCCAGGATCGACGATCTGTTCCATCAACTGCAAGGGGCAAGTTATTTCTCCAAGATTGATTTGAGTTCAGGTTACCGTCAGTTGAAATTCAGATCTGAAGATGTGCACTAGACTGCATTTAGGACTCGATATGGTCACTACGAGTTCTTAGTGATGCCTTTCGGGCTTACTAATGCAACTGCAACATTCATGGATCTCATGAATCGCGTTTGCAAGCCGTATTTAGACAAGTTTGTCATTGTCTTCATTGATGACATTCTTATTTATTCAAAGAGCCAAGCTGATCATGAAAAACATCTTCGGTGTATCCTTAGACTTCTGCAGCAAGAGAAGCTCTATGACAAGTTCTCTAAATGTGAGTTCTGGCTCCGTGAAGTCCAATTTCTTGGACATGTAGTAAGTGAGCGTGGTATCCAGGTGGATCCCGCTAAGATCGAGGTGATCATGAATTGGCAAGCACTAAAAACACCTACAGAAATTCGTAGCTTCTTGGGTCTAGCAGGATACTACAGGCGTTTCATTGAAAACTTTTGTATGATTGTTGCACCCCTAACTTCATTGACTCTTAAGAATATAAAGTTTGACTGGGGTCCCAAGCAACAAGAATCTTTTGAGATTCTCAAGCAGAAACTAAGCAATGCTCCAGTGTTGACATTGACAGAAGGGATGGAAGAATTTGTTGGGTACTGCGACGCATCGCACACCGGTATGGGTTATGTGCTTATGCAGAGAGGCAAGGTCATTGCCTATGCATCCCGTTAATTAAAGGTGCATGAAAGGAACTACACCACCCATGATTTAGAATTGGGTGCCGTTGTATTTGCACTAAAGCTTTGGCGGCATTATCTTTATGGGACAAAGTGCGTGATCTATTCTGATCATAAGAGCCTTCAGCATCTGTTTAATCAGAAGGACCTTAACATGAGACAGCGTCGATGGATGGAGACACTGAATGACTATGACTGTGAAATCCGATATCATCCAGGCAAAGCGAATGTTGTAGCTGACGCTCTAAGCAGGAAGGAAAGAGTTAAGCCTATTAGAATTAATGCCAAAAGCATTGAACTAAAGAACAGCTTGAATGAAAGGCTGTTAGCCACTAAAAAGGAAGTTGTATTAGAAGCTAACTATCTGAATGAGAAGTTAGGAGTAACTACCGATCAATTGTCATATGGCAAGGATGGAATCCTAAGATTGAATGGTCGAATATGGGTTCCAATTTATGGAGGACTTCGAGAAATGATTCTTCAGTTCATCCTGGAAGTGATAAGATGTACCAGGATTTGAAGGCAAATTATTGGTGGATAGGTTTGAAGAAATCTATAGCCACTTATGTGGCTAAATGTCTAACGTGCGCGCAAGTTAAAGCAGAACATCAAAAGTCGTCGGGTTTGCTACAACAGCCTGAACTTCCCACTTGGAAATGGGAAATGGTAACCATGGATTTTATCACTAAGTTACCAAAGACAAAGCACGAAAATGATACTATTTGGGTTATAGTCGATAGATTGACCAAGTCAGCCCACTTCTTGCCTATTAAAGAAACTCACAGCTCCGATAAGCTAGCTCAATTTTACGTGGATAAGATAGTATCTCTCCACGGTGTGCCAGTATCTATTATCTCTGATAGAGATACAAGATACACATCACATTTTTGGAAAAGCTTTCAGCAATCTTTAGGCACTCTTTTAAATTTCAGCACTGCTTATCATCCGCAGACGGATGGGCAAAGCGAACGTACAATTCAAACGCTTGAGGATATGCTACGGGCTTGTGTTATTGATTTAGGAGGAAGTTGGGATGACCATCTTCCGTTGATTGACTTTTCATACAATAATAATTATCGTTCGAGTATTCAAGCCGCGCCTTTTGAAGCCTTGTACAGAAGGAAGTGCAGAACGCCAGTTTGTTGGGCGGAAGTTGGAGATGTCCAACTATCAGGACCTGATATAGTCCTCGAGACAACAGACAAGATTGTTCAGATCCATGATCATCTCAAAGCTGCCAGGGATAGGCAGAAAAGCTACGCGGACAAAAGGCGTAAACCTCTGAAATTCGAGGTAGGTGACAAAGTGCTACTCAAGGTATCACCTTGGAAGGGAGTGATGCGATTTGGCAAAAAGGGCAAGCTAAGCCCAAGGTATATAGGACCATTTGAGATCATTGAATGTGTAGGAACTGAAGCTTACAAGCTAAATCTGCCAGAAGAGCTCAATGGAATTCATAATGTATTCCACATCTGCAACTTAAAGAAATGTATAGCCGATGAATCGCTAACCATGTCGCATAAAGACGTGCAGATTGATGAGAGTTTGAAATTCATTGAAAAACCTTTGTCGATCGAGGATCGAAAGTATAAGAAGCTTCGAAAAAAGCATGTGCCGATTGTGAAGGTAAAATGGGATGCCCGTAGAGGCCCAGAATACACGTGGGATGTTGAATCCACAATGAAACAGAAATACCCTCATTTATTTCAGTAAATCTCGAGGTCGAGATTTCTTTTAAGGGGGTGAGGATGTAACACCTCGTAAAATTATGTCCAATATAATAAAAACACATGTCATGAAGGTTAAATGTGTAATGAATTGATCTGAAGGGACTACAATGTCGCAACCCCCGATCCCTTATCTGTCCCGGGAACGGGCGGACGCGAGCTCAGTGGTGGTGGTATCAGTTTTCGTTAATTTGGCAGCGGAATTTACATCAGGACCGTAGTTAGGAAATGTTTATCAGAGTAAAACCACCATAATTGATTTTAATAAACACACAGGCCAAACCCAAGTTTCTTATTACAGTACATTTATAGGGACAAATCCTATTTTATTGAATTTAAAACACCGTTTATTAGGTAACTTTTATAGCCACATTTTTCCCAAGCCTTCAGTGCTCTCCAGCTGGCTTTTCACTAATTGGTTGTCACATTGTGTTACCTGTAACGCGTTTTAAAAACATTTGTCAGTTGGAAATACTGGTGAGTGAATCCCAGTTTAATCAAGAAACATTTTATCAATTAAAACAGTATTGAGAGCGATCACATTGTTTATTTCTACACAATTACTCATTCAGTATTTGCCACTCGACCGGATCTGTGGCTATGGTCAAGTTACACATTGGCTAACTCGTTGTCCAATTGTAACGTACTATCGTACCGACTTACTACTCGCAAGTAGTATAAATTTTGTATACAAAACCCCATAATACCGGCAGTAATTGAAGAACTACAAAGACTCAATCACCGCTTAATCACATTGTAAACAATTAAGGTTTTGTAAAATATTCCAAAAAGGTTAACAAAAAAGAGGATAAACTCACATTGCTATCTTAGACTTCGCGTAAGGGTTTCCTGGATATAATCTATAATTTATACAAATGTACATTGGTTAGTATCATAACCCTTTGAAAATATTAATGATACCCTCCCCGAGACGGCATTCCAACAACTACGTCGGGCAGAACCACGACAGTTGTTACGGAACCCTAAATCAATCGGGCAGCGTAACTATTATGAAACTGGGGTTATAATACTTACAACGGAGCAGAACCTCGCTAATTAGGGGTATAATACCCGACTATAATAACTCTTCTACAGAATTTGAGATTGAGAATTGAGATTGTGAGCGACGGAAAACGAACACTGATGCGTTCTATTTATAGTTGCTGAATTCGACTCTCACGCGGCCCGCGTAAGATATGGCAAAGCCTTACGCGGCCCGCGTCAACATATGGTCAACGCGTAGCTTATCCTAGTCAGCATGTAGGTCTGCCACGATGTCGACACGTGTCGGCCTCTGGTGTCTCCGCGTTGTAGGTCTCTCGCGGCCCGCGTACACTTAAACAGGGTCTTACGCGGCCCGCTTTAACTTAAGAAAACAAAGGAGTCTGGTTCTAGCCTTCATACCGCCCGCGTAAGGGTGTGGGGTGGGTCCACGCGGCCCGCCTCAGCCCTAGATTTAAACTTTTATATTTTATTTAATACTATATTGTATTTCGGGCTCGGTTTTCACATACGGGGTGTATTAAAAGACATATTGGGACATTCTAAAATATATTTAGAGTATCGTAAATATTATCGAGAGTGTCAGTTTTACCGAGGGTTGTTACATTCTCCCCACCTTATTTTAGAGCTCGTCCTCGAGATCTACTGAAATAAGTGCGGATATTTCCTTTGCATTTCAGATTCAAGCTTCCATGTGTATTCAGGTCCTCTTTTGGAGTCCCACTTCACTTTGACCAGAACTAATCTCTTATGCTTGAGGTTCTTGACTTTCCTGTCTTCAGTCTGTAGAGGCCTTTCTACAAACTTGAGTTGTTCATTTACCTCTATATCCTTAAGAGCTATTATCAGTGATTCATCAGCTAAACACTTTTTAAGATTAGATACATGAAACACATCATGTATTCCTGCCATCTCCTCTGGCAGTTGTAGCTGATAAGCTACAGGTCCTATTCTTCTAACAATCTTAAAAGGTCCAACATACCTGGGACTTAGTTTTCCCCGTTTTATAAATCTTACTATTCCTTTCCAAGGAGAGACTTTTAACAATACTTTATCTCCTACTTGAAATTCCAAGGGTTTGCGTCGGTTATCAGCATAACTCTTTTGGCGATCACGTGCTGCTTTCAGTCGTTCCTTGACTTGAATGATCTTGTCGGTTGTTTCTTGCACTATCTCAGGTCCAGATAGTTGCTTTTCCCCAATTTCTGCCCAACAGACTGGGGTTCGGCACTTTCGTCCATAAAGTGCTTCGAATGGTGCAGCATTGATACTTGTGTGATAACTATTATTATATCAAAATTCTATTAAAGGTAAGTGATCGTCCTAATTACCTCCAAAATCAATTACACAAGCTCTAAGCATGTCTTCCATTGTCTGAATTCTCCTTTCACTTTGTCCATCCGTTTGTGGATGATAAGTCGTACTTAGCTTTAACTTGGTTCCCATTGCCTTTTGGATACTTAACCAAAAATGAGAGGTAAATCGACTATCTCTATCAGAAACAATTGATAAAGGAATTCCATGTAAAGAAACAATTTCATTTACATATAGTTTAGCTAATTGTTCCATACTGAAAGTTTCCTTTATTGGTAGGAAATGAGCTGACTTGGTTAGCCTATCTACAATCACCCAGATTGTATCATTACCTTTCCTTGTTTTGGGTAATTTGGTAAAAAAATCCATTGTTATCAATTCCCATTTCCAAACTGGCACTTCTAATTGCTGTAACAAACCTGAGGGTTTCTGGTGTTCCGCTTTAACTTGTGAACAAGTTAAACATTTAGAAACATAGGTTGCTATGTCCTTTTTCATTCCTATCCACCAGAAATTTTTCCTTAAATCCTTGTACATTTTATCACTTCCTGGATGCATCGTATACTTAGACTTATGGGCTTCTTCTAATATACGATGACGTAGATTTCCTAATTTAGGTATCCCCATTCTCTTTTTATGGAACCTCCAAATTCCATCTATTCCTTGTTCCAATTCTTTTAGCATACCTTTTAATTTTTCAGAATCATCCTTGATTACTGATTCTTGTGCTTCTCTTATCTGATCATTTAAATCTACTTGCAGATTTAATTTAAGAGAACGTACCCTTTTTGATTTTTCATGATACTTTCGGCTTAAAGCATCTGCTACTACATTTGCTCTTCCTTCATGATACTGGATATCACAATCATAGTCACTAAGCATCTCCATCCAGCGTCTTTGTCTCACATTCAATTCCTTTTGTTTGAAAATATACCTTAAACTCTTATGATCAGTGAATATGGTAAACTTACTACCATAAAGGTAATGTCTCCAGATTTTAAGAGCAAAAATTATAGCTCCTAATTCTAAATCATGGGTTGAATAATTCTCTTCATGATTCTTAAGTTGTCTTGATGCGTAAGCTATAACCTTTTGGCGTTGCATCAATACACATCCATAACCTAATTTAGAAGCATCACAATAGACTACAAAGTCTTCAGCTCCTTCTGGTAATGCTAATATGGGTGTATGGGTTAATCTTTGCTTAAGGATTCTAAAGGCTTCTTCTTGTTTTACTCCCCATTCAAACTTAACAGATTTACAGGTTAACTTAGTTAAGGGAATGGCTATTCTAGAGAAATCTTGAATAAATCTTCTATAATAACCGGCCAATCCTAAGAAACTTCTAACCTCGGTTGGTGATTCAGGGGTTTTCCATTTAGTAATCGCCTCGATTTTTGCTGGATCCACATGAATTCCTTCATGATTAACTAAATGTCCAAGGAATTGTACCTGTTTTAACCAAAATTCGCACTTAGAGAATTTAGCATAAAGCTTTTCCTTTCTTAATAAACTTAAAAGTGCGTGCAAATGCTTTGCATGATCTTCTTTATTCTTAGAATAAATTAGAATATCATCTATGAAGACGATTATGAATTTATCCAAATATGACTTACATATTCGGTTCATCATGTCCATAAATGCAGCTGGGGCATTGGTTAAACCAAATGGCATGACAGTAAATTCATAATGACCATACCTTGTTCTAAATGCGGTCTTAGGAATGTCCTCTTCCTGTACCTTTAATTGATGATACCCTGATCTTAGATCGATTTTAGAGAAAAATCGAGCTCCTTGCAGTTGATCAAACAGATCATTGATTCTTGGTAATGGATACCGATTCTTAATCGTGACCTTGTTTAATTCACGGTAATCAATGCACATACGCATTGATCCGTCCTTTTTAACAAACAGTATCGGCGCTCCCCATGGCGACGAACTCGGTTGTATAAATCCTTTCTCCAACAATTCGTCTAATTGTTTCTTTAATTCTTGCATTTCTGCAGGTGCCAAACGATAAGGTGCTTTGGCAATTGGTGCTGTTCCTGGTATTAAATGGATTCTGAATTCAACTTCTCTATCCGGAGGTTGCCCTGGCAATTCTTCTGGAAATACATCTGAAAACTGAGATACTACTGGTATATCTTTTAAATCCTTTCCTTTAGTGTTAGTGATTATAGAAATCAAATACACTATAGAACCTTTTCTTATATAACTTGCAGTTTTCATCACAGAGATAAATTTAGTGGTTATCTCCTTTAATTGTGATCGTTTTACCTTTTGGAGAATTTACTTGAATTAACTTTTGATCACATAAAATACTGGCTTTATTGGTTATTAACCAATCCATTCCTAAAACAACATCGAATCCTGCCAGATTCATGGGATAAAGATTTGCAATAAACTTCTTATTTAAAATTTCTATGCTTGCTCCCTGCAAGATTTCAAAAATCCTAACGGTTTCTCCATTGGCTGTCTCTACTAAGCATTCTTGTGGTAGTTTAGTTAATGACTGATTTAGAATTTTGCAAAATGATGTATTAATAAAACTTTGGTTTGCACCAGAGTCAAATAATACTTTAGCAAAGATATCATTAACTAAAAACGTACCAGCTATGACATCTGAAATCATCTTGGCTTCATCTGCAGTCAGAACAAATGCTCTAGCATTTTTAGTGTTCTTGTTGTTCGTAGTTGGAGCTAATTTTGGACAGTTTGGCTTGATGTGACCTTGTTCTCCGCAGTTGTAGCATATCCTGCTGTTTTCTTCCTTGTGTCCCGATATTTTGCAAAAGTTACAGTATATGGAGCATCTTCCTGAATGCTTTCTTTTTCAATACCTACAGTAGGGTGCAGAGGTAGAACCTATATTTTCCCACGATTAAAATTTCCAGAACGAAATTCTTGTGTGAGCTTTTGGGTTAGGTTCCTTCTTTGATCCTCTTCTCGGGTATGGACTAATTCATCTGTCAAGGTATTTGCTAGTTCTACAGCTTCTTCTATGGTTTGAGGTCTAGTTGCCTTGACTACGTGTCTAATCTCTCCAATTAATCCCCAAATATAACGGCAGATTAACACTGGTTCTGGTGAAGCAAGGGTTGGCACTATTCTAGCATATTCAAAGAATATCTTAGTATATCCCTTACTATCCACACCAGTCATCCTAAGGTTTAGGAATTTTTTTGCTATCTGTTCCTTTTCATTGGGTGGGCAGAATTTCCTTTCTACCTTGTTCTTAAATTCTTCCCATTCCATATTGTAAGTTCTATCACTTCCTCTTGATTGGAGGATAGTGTTCCACCATTCTAGTGCTGCATTCTTAAACAGATTAGAAGCAAACAGTATCTTATCTTCTTCAGCACACTTGCTTATCCTTAAGACTGCCTCAGTCTTTTCTATCCAGCGTAAGGTTGCAATGGCCCCTTCGTTGCCCGAGAATTCCATTGGTTTACAGGACCAGAATTCTTTATATGAACAACCGTAAGACACGGTTCTTCTCCTTTTGGGAATAGGCAATTGAAGTATTGGCCCATTGTTCACACTATGTTCCGGTTCAATTGGTCGCTTACTGCTATGTTTACTTTTATTATCAGCATCCTTAACAGTTTGAAGAATAAATGGCATTGCATCTATAATTCCCTGTGCTACTATGTGTTGGATAGCACTATTATCCACTTGATTTTCATTGTTATTGACGCTTGGATTCTCATTAACCACGTTAATGTTACTCTGGTTATCGTTATTCAGATTTCCTTGATTTCCTTCGTCGGCCATCTGAATTTTAAACATTTATCCCATATTAATGTCATAAAATAATATTTAATATAGTTAATCACATGATACGCAATCTAGCCAAAAACGTAGATCATTGCTACTTTTACTCTATTCGTATACTATTATGCATCTATTACACACTAGTACAGAAATAAAAATTACAATACCAACAGAAATAGAATCACACTAATAGTAATATGCATCCGTACACACATATTTTATTTTATTTTATTTTTATTTTATTATATTTTATTATTATTACTACTACCGTTTCCTCCATTCTCACATTCACGGATATGGATTTATCCAAAAATCCATATTGCGCTCATCGTATTTCCATACGAGACGCTCTCCCACCTGACGCATTCTCTCACTGCTTTCTAAAATTTCCTCACCAAAAGTCCTAAGTTCTTGGACGTTTTCTGCACTCATTGGGGGTGCAGGTTCTCGGACTGGGTTTGGAATCTGGGGTGCGGGTTCCTGATATGGGGGTGAAAGTGCCTGAAATCGGTAAGGATCTTCTAAAATCTCCATAATATTTTCATCATGGTAATAGGGATCTAAAGGGTCCATACCTGGGTAGGCTCCTATGTTCTGTATGGGTGTGTCTTCATGAATAGGGTAACGTTGCACAAAGTCCCTATTATCGTCCCACCAAGGGTCATAATTTGGGTCTAGGGGGTTTGGTGCAGGTACCCATGGGATTTCTTCTGGGTTGAAGTCATGCATTTCCACCTGGTTTTCAGGGTTTTCTATCTCCATGGGTTGGTCTTGGATTGGTAGTTGTGGTTAGGGTGCTACTAATTGTTCCAGACTTGGGTCAGCAGCAATTGTAGCTAGGATATGGAAATTGGCTAGGCTTCTATTAAGCATATCCTGTGTATGGGCATCTGTTTTACGCTTAGCAGCTGCTAAAACTCTTTGTTGTTGCAACTTTCGCATTCTCTTCCTACGAGCAAAGGCTTCCTTACTGAACCATCCTCGTTTCTTATGAGGGAATGGTTCTTCTGACTGAGCTTTAAAAGCAAACACTCCTTCTTCCTGATCAGCAGTATACCCAGAAAGGGCAGGCTGTGAAGAAGTACCTTCACTCTTAGGTGAATCAGACAACTGACGACTCATGTCTGAGGGTCCTTGATCACTCATACTGTAACTAACAAATAGTCAAATAACACATAACAAATAAATACAGTTATGCACGTATTTCCATAATTTATTTCCTAACACAAAATATAGAATTTAAGTGTCAACAGAACACTTCTTTGGCTCAGACCAGTGGCTAGGCTCTGATACCACCTTCTGTCGCAACCCCCGATCCCTTATCTGTCCTGGGAACGGGCGGACGCGAGCTTAGTGGTGGTGGTATCAGTTTTCGTTAATTTGGCAGCGGAATTTACATCAGGACCGTAGTTAGGAAATGTTTATCAGAGTAAAACCACCATAATTGATTTTAATAAACACATGGGCCAAACCCAAGTTTCTTATTACAGTACATTTATAGGGACAAATCCTATTTTATTGAATTTAAAACACCGTTTATTAGGTAACTTTTATAGCCACATTTTTTCCAAGCCTTCAGTGCTCTCCAGCTGGCTTTTCAATAATTGGCTATCACATTGTGTTACCTGTAACGCGTTTTAAAAACATTTGTCAGTCGGAAATACTGGTGAGTGAATCCCAGTTTAATCAAGAAACATTTTATCAATTAAAACAGTATTGAGAGCGATCACATTGTTTATTTCTACACATTTACTCATTCAGTATTTGCCACTCGACCGGATCTGTGGCTATGGTCAAGTTACACATTGGCTAACTCGTTGTCCAATTGTAACGTACTGTCGTACTGACTTACTACTCGCAAGTAGTATAAATTTTGTATACAAAACCCCATAATACCGGCAGTAATTGAAGAACTACAAAGACTCAATCATCGCTTAATCACATTGTAAACAATTAAGGTTTTGTAAAATATTCCAAAAAGGTTAACAAAAAAGAGGATAAACTCACATTGCTATCTTAGACTTCGCGTAAGGGTTTCCTGGATATAATCTATAATTTATACAAATGTACATTGGTTAGTATCATAACCCTTTGAAAATATTAATGATACCCTCCCCGAGACGGCATTCCAACAACTACGTCGGGCAGAACCACGACAGTTGTTACGGAACCCTAAATCAATCGGGTAGCGTAACTATTATGAAACTGGGGTTATAATACTTACAACGGAGCAGAACCTCGCTAATTAGGGGTATAATACCCGACTATAATAACTCTTCTACAGAATTTGAGATTGAGAATTGAGATTGTGAGCGACGGAAAACGAAAACTGATGCGTTCTATTTATAGTTGCTGAATTTGACTCTCACGCGGCCCGCGTAAGATAAGGCAAAGCCTAACGCGGCCCGCGTTAACATATGGTCAACGCGTAGCTTATCCGGGTCAGGATGTAGGTCTGCCACGATGTCGACACGTGTCGGCCTCTGGTGTCTCCGCGTTGTAGGTCTCTCGCGGCCCGCGTACACTTAAACGGGGTCATACGCGGCCCGCTTTAACTTAAGAAAACAAAGGAGTCTGGTTCTAGCCTTCATACCGCCCACGTAAGGGTGTGGGGTGGGTCCACGCGGCCCGCCTCAGCCCTAGATTTAAACTTTTATATTTTATTTAATACTATATTGTATTTCGGGTTCGGTTTTCACATACGGGGTGTATTAAAAGACATATTGGGACATTCTAAAATATATTTAGAGTATCGTAAATATTATCGAGAGTGTCAGTTTTACCGAGGGGTGTTACATACAATTGTCAAACAATGTAAATATGTGAGTAAAAGGATCCAAAGTGTCAACATACCAATCTTGTGCCTCTGATTGACCACACATGACGTTCGTATTCTTTAATGAATAAATTGTCGGACATAGAAAGTCGTTTGTGATTAAAATAAGGATTTTACGAAGCATAGGGGTTAAAACCGTCAACATGTCGAATGTTACCTCCGAGTGACCTTCTAACGATCCCAAAAGCATTGTAATATTAGTCTATTTTTCTTTCAAGAATGTTAGATAGTAATTTCATGGAGTTTCGATGAAAACAAGACTTTTCGAGTGATCTCATAACTAACCGGGAGCTTAACGGAGTTAATTTGTGACCCATGACCCTTAATAGCTAACTATGAGGGTCATAAGTGTAATAAATGGAAGTTATTTAAACTTAAAATGGACCAGGGACTGAAACTGTCAAAGTTAAAACAAGTTTCACCTGAGTAGAAGGTTGCCGCGGCCCACGTAGACTCCCTTTGAGTCTTACGCGGCCCGCGTAAAAGGTGCCAGCGACTGAAAAGTGGACAGCTGCATGTTGCAGCCTGTTCCACCACCTTTGCATGGGTTCTGAGCAATACATGCGGCTTGTACATGGTTTTTACTGCCCTAGGGACACCTGTGAACATCTGATAACAACATAGGGACAAATTGATTGATCTTGAAGCATCAAATTTCCTATATAAGGAGCATGCTTTGTGTTCTTCATTTGCACATTTGAGTTTTTACTTCAAAGCTCACTCTCTGAAGCCTCCTGGAGCTAAAGGAAGCTTTCTCTAGTTCTAAACTCGTGCTAAGGACTCTAGTAAGTGTTCTTAGCTTCTTTTGTTAAAGTTTTATTAGCTTAATAACCGAAAGTCAAAGATAGCGTAATTAAGCTTTGACTTGGTGATTAATCACTAACGATCAATCCATTATTAAAATTGAAAGTGGCTATGAGTTGGAAATTATGTAGGTAATAAACCCTTAAAAGGGCACCTACTGATTATCACTTTTACTTGGTCAATTGTCGGGTCAAACTTATTAACAAAAAGTCAAACGGGTCAGTTTTTGCAAAATAATTCATAACTGATAATGCAGAGGTTATGGAACATATTTTAACACTTAAATAACTTGGTAAATAATATAAGAACATGTCTAGGCATGTTCAACCCGACAATTCTGAGTTTAGGCTCGTTCGTAACCGAAAGTCGCAAAAGTAGACTTTTGCTTTGACTTTCAGTTCTGACCCGATTTAGCTTAGTTTAGATATGCCTTAGGGTTCCTTTAGGACCATATTACATGTTAGTATAACCCTCTGAGATTATACTATATGGTTCCTTTGAAATCTGAATCATTTGCATGTTTTCGTTAAATGTTTAAATGTTGACCATTATACCCTTTTGATATTAAAACGAGATTTTTGATAATCTGAGAGGACAAAAAACTTTATTAATGATTTATAAGCATGTCTAAAATTTGACATCAGTTCATGGTCTAAAATAGAAGTTATGCGCGATATCGTAAAATGAAAGCTTTTTATTTATTAAATGGCATTTTTAGTATAAATCATATTTAAGGCCAAATTTTGGCACCAAACTTTCTACCCACTGATATAATATAATATTTAGGGATTTTTGGAAATTTTTGTCAAATTTTATACTGATTATATTATAGAGTTCTAGTGTAAATTCGGTATTGACAAAATTGCTCTTTTCTTTGATAAAATAAGTTTTACATAACATTTTGATACCAAACATTTTCCTACTGATTCCATATATTAAATAAGAGTAAATTACAAGTTTTGTCCTTTATGTTTGTCCCAAATTTCAGGCGTTGTCCTTTACCTTTAAAATTGATGAGTTTTGTCCTTAATGTTTCAAAATCTTGCACGTTTTGTCCTTTAGGCCAAACCCAGTTAGATTTTTTGGTTAAATCTAGTCATGTGCAAGGCACATGAGGGTACTGTTGTCATTTCATCTTTTTAGTGACTATTGTGTAAAACAAATTGTGTTTAGGGACTAATTTGCAATAAAATGAAAAATAAAAAAAATATAATATCTCTCCCTCTCTCAAATCTGAATGTCCCTCTCTCTCTCTCTCTAAACTTAAGGTCCATCTCTCTCTCTTTTCTCTCTCTAAGACAATCTGAATGGGCGACGACAGGTACTCTCTCTCTCTTCTCTCTCTCTCTAACACAATCTGAACGGATGAAGGCAGTGAAGGGTGGTTGTGGTGGTGGGTTAGGGGCGGCGGTGGGTGATTTGGTGGTGGGTGAAGGTGAGGGGGTGGTTGTGGTGGTGGGTTAGGTGCGGTGGTGGCAGGTGATTTGGCTTCGACGGTAAGTGATTTGGTTGCGGTGGAGGTGAAGGGGTGGATGTGGTGGTCGGTTAGTTCGACGGCGGTGAGTGATTTGGTTGCGGTGGCGTTGGGTGGAGGTGTAGGGGTGATTGTGGTGGTGGCTTAGGTGCGGCGGCAGTGGGTGATTTGGTTGCGACGGCGTTGGGTGGTGGTTGTGGTGGTGGGTTAGGTGCGGCGACGGTGGGATGTTGTGATCGTACCGAAAATTGTGGCAGTCGTGGTTGGGTTGATACATATTTATGTGGAATGGAGAAAACAAGAACCTCGCAGTCAGACGATAAAGTTAAAGCTTTGCCTGGTTTCTTTTTGGCCACAAAACACCATTGAGATGTATGTTTGAGCTCACTTCAATTATGACCAGCTTCTTTCCCAGCACTTGTTGCTCAATTTGATGGATGTTTTGATTTATTATATGATTTTTGAAATATATTTTGTTTTGTTTTGGGGTTTTGATCTTCACAAGTTTATGGGCTGAATCTGGTACTTGTTTTGGGGTTTTGATCTGCACAAATATTTTATTTTGGGATAAAAAAGTGCAAATTTGGTCTGATTGTATGGTGGTTGTAGATGATGAAGGGTGGTAGTGGTGGCGGTGAAGGGTGGTGGTGGTGGTGGAGGTGGGTGGAGGATGGTGGTGATAGGTGGTTCCTAATTTCAGAAATATATATGTATACATATATGTATATATATATATGTATACATATATATATATGTATATATATATATATATATATGGTTATAAAAATAATATCTTAAATTATGATTTTGGGTGGTTTGCAGGTTATGGGGGATGGTGTTTGTTGCTGGTTATGGGGGTTGGTGGTGGTGGTGGGAGGTGGCGTTGAGAGAGAGAGGGAGAGCAGAGAGAGAAAGTGGGAATTTAGAGAGAGAAGACAGAGTTTTGTCCCTATAATGGTGAAATTACAAAAATACCCTCACATGCCTTGCACATGACCAGTTTTAACAAAAAAAATTAACTGGGTTTGGCCTAAAGGACAAAACGTGCAAGATTTTGAAACATTAAGGACAAAACTCATCAATTTTAAAGGTAAAGGACAACGCCTGAAATTTGGGACAAACATAAAGGACAAAAATTGTAATTTACTCATTAAATAAAATATTTTAAACAGTTGAGACTGATCAAAACCTCAGATTTCTTTAAATAACCCGAAAATCGTAAAATACCGACTTTTACGCTTATTAAACGCATAGTATGGGTTGAAACTATATTTAACATCTAAGACTTATTACCTACTGATATTATAAGCAAATTTTTATACTTTAACAGTAAGTAAAAGTTTTGAACTCAGATTTCCAAATTTGACCCTTATAGCATATGTGAAATGACCAAAATGCCCATACGGTGCATAGTTTGGCCATAAATGATAAACTTCACATATATATGATATCTCACTGATGTAACTTATTAAAATAAATATATTTATTGATTATTTTAGACCAGAACCTCAGATTGCTATTTAACGTCTTTTATAAACCTTAAAATAACCAAAATACCCTTACGGGGCTTAAATTGGTTTTAAATTTGTTTTAGGCATAATGGGAGGTATCCTACTGATATCATAACATATTTTAAGCATATTAACTTATGGAACCTGTACATGACTCATTTGGTTACCCGTTATGCATATTCGCGTTCGGCACGGTTTATGTAACTAGTTTGCATAAATTAATCGAAACGGGTCAAACCTTATCCATTTTACTTCAAAATCCAGAATGTGTTTAGTTTACCCATTTTATACAAGTCCCCATACTTGTAAGGTCTAAATCACATTCTAATCCGGTCTTCGCTTAATCTTGCGTTTTGAACCGTAAACCTTTCATTAAAACTAACCGGTCTAAGTTTAAACTTAAGTAAGACCCGTTAGGAATCTAATAGGTTATTAAAACCTTCATTCCAGATTTAGGAGCCCAGTAAAAGCTACTTGTACTGCTGATTGATATACGGCTGAGATTAAAATTTTAATTTTTGCTCAGGTAAATACTTTTAACTTATTTTCCGTTATACGGGCTTGGGATACGGTATTATAATAATATCGCTTGGTCGGGTATTGAATGTTTAATTGATTAGTGTTTAAACCATTGAAATAACCCGTTTTAATCTGTCTTGTTTGATGCAATGCCTTTGGGGGTTAATGACCATGTCCTGGATATCCTTGTCTCATTCATTAGAAATGGCCACGACTTAAGCACGGGGTGTAGGCATACACTTGACAGTTGCGTATGTATAAACGGTATCTCACTCTCTTGTAGGCCTATACTTGTGGTGTGTCTATTAATCTTATCCGGCTCTTCTAACCGGGTCCTGAACGGACGACAAACATGTAAATCTGTATACAAGATTATTTTAAATAATTGTCCCAAGTTATAAAAGAATATTTGTGCCTTGTGCATTTAAATCAATTTTATAAACATTTTCAAGAGAGTCAGTTAATTGTATTTACCAGTGTAAACTGACGTATTTTTCAAAAAGATTAAGTGCAGGTACTACGCGAAATGGGCTGGCTACTCCTAGTATCAAATAAAGAGTCTTGCAAGCTTTTGATGCTTAAATATTTTGAACAATATTTCTTTTTATTTTAAGATCTTCCTGTGGATCCACTTACAATCCGTTGTGTAATATTTTATTTACTTTCAACTCGGTTTGTGTAAATTACTTTCAGACTTCTGCTGTGCATTAAACTGTGATTAATTATCTATGATGATATCAACTACGTCACAATACTCCCCACCGGGCCCACCGGTAATACGTGGAAATATCGGGGTGTGACACATGTGTACTCTGGTCCTCTTTTGGAGTCCCATTTTACTTTTACCAGAACTAGTCTCTTGTGTTTGAGATTCTTGACTTTCCTGTCTTCGATCTGTAGAGGTCTTTCTACAAATTTTAAATGTTCATTTACCTTTATATCCTTAAGAGGCACTATCAGTGATTCATCAGCTAAGCACTTTTTGAGATTAGATACATGAAATACATCATGTATTCCTGCCATTTCTTCTGGCAGTTGTAGCTGATAGGCAACAGGTCCTATTCTTTTAATAATCTCAAAAGGCCCAACAT
Source organism: Helianthus tuberosus (assembly GCA_030545235.1). Lineage (NCBI taxonomy): Eukaryota > Viridiplantae > Streptophyta > Magnoliopsida > Asterales > Asteraceae > Helianthus > Helianthus tuberosus. Next base: position 34,898 of record JARYGA010011966.1, read on the forward strand.
ACCTGGGGCTTAGCTTTCCCCTCTTGACGAATCTGACTACTCCTTTCCAAGGAGATACTTTCAATAACACCTTGTCTCCTACCTGAAATTCCAGTGGCTTTCGTCTATTATCAGCGTAGCTCTTTTGTCGACCACGTGCTGCTTTCAGTCGTTCCTTGACTTGAATGATTTTGTCAGTCGTTTCTTGTACAATCTCGGGTCCAGATAATTGCTTTTCTCCAATTTCTGCCCAACAGACTGGAGTTCGGCACTTTCGTCCGTAAAGTGCTTCGAATGGTGCAGCATTGATACTCGTGTGATAGTTGTTATTGTAAGAATATTCTATTAATGGTAAGTGATCGTCCCAATTACCTCCGAAATCAATTACACAAGCTCTAAGCATGTCCTCCATTATCTGAATTGTCCTTTCGCTTTGTCCGTCCATTTGAGGATGATAGGCTGTGCTTAGATTCAACTTGGTTCCCATTGCTTTTTGGAAACTTGTCCAAAAATGAGAGGTAAAACGGCTATCTCTATCAGAAACAATTAATAAAGGAATTCCATGTAATGAAACTATTTCATTTACATATAATTTAGCTAACTGTTCCAAGCTGAAAGTTTCCTTCATTGGTAGGAAATGAGCTGACTTAATTAACCTATCTACAATCACCCAGATTGTATCATTACCATTTCTTGTTTTGGGTAATTTGGTAACAAAATCCATTGTTATCAATTCCCACTTCCACACCGGCATTTCTAACTGTTGCAATAAACCTGAGGGTTTCTAATGTTCAGCTTTGACTTGTGAACAAGTTAGACACTTGGCAACATAAGCTGCTATATCCTTTTTCATTCCTATCCACCAAAAATTCTTTCTTAAATCTTGATACATTTTATCACTTCCAGGATGCATCGTATACTTAGACTTATGGGCTTCTTCTAATATACAGTGGCGTAGGTTTCCTAATTTAGGTATCCACATCCTTTTCTTATGGAATCTCCAAATTCCATTAGTTCCTTGATCTAATTCCTTAATCATTCCTTTCAATTCTCAGTATCATTCTTGATTACTGATTCTTGTGCTTTCCTAATCTGTTCATTTAAATCTACCTGTAGATTTAATTTAAGAGAACGTACTCTTTTTGACTTTTCGTGATACTTTCGACTTAAAGCATCGGCTACTATGTTTGCCTTTCCTGCATGATACTGGATATTACAATCATAATCGCTAAGAAATTCCATCCAGCGTCTTTGTCTCATAGTTAACTCCTTTTGCCTGAAAACATACCTTGATGTAACACCTCGAAAATTCACGTCCTATAATGTATTGACACGTGTCATAAGCTTGAACGTGTGAAATTATATTTAGAGGGACTAAAGTTGACAAACATGGAAAGTATGTGAAAATAAGGGTTCAAAATGTCAACAAGGGATAAATATACTTTACAGTAACCCTACATGATGTTCATAACCTCAACCGAATAAATCATGGATCGTACAAAGCCAATTGTGAAAGAAAGTGAGGAATTACAAACTACAGGGGTTAAATGTGTCAACATGTTTAAAGGTATACCTCTGAGTGACCTTTTAACGAACCCGAAGCTTTGTAATGCTTAATTATACTCACAAGAATGTGTGATAAAAATTTCACAAGGTTTCGTTAAGGTATGAGAAAGTTATGGCAATATTCGTATACGAGGGGTTAAAAACGTCAACGATTTAATTTCTCGCGATTTTTACGCAACCGACGAACGAACACGCAAACATCAACTACCGATCCTAATTTGCATATTTTAGTATTAATATTATGCTCTACGATGCTTCTATGATGTTCGGGTGCGAAGACGGGCTTGTGGGCCTTGGGCCCAAGCTCACAAAACCTCACTATATAAATGAAAAATAAATAAAATAAAAAAATAAAAATCATTTTTCACCAACTCATTCTCTCTCTAAAAACTCTCTCTCTCTCTAGAAACTTTTCCGGCGACCGGCGACTTTTCCGACGGCCGTTTTCCGGCCAAGAGTACACTTTTTCGACTATATCCGACGTTCCGGATCGCGTGGTGTGGTTAGTTTTAGCTAATTCTTAGCGGTTTGAGCTCTATGGCAACTCCGGCGACATTCCGGTCAAATTCCGGCGAGTCCGTTTTGAACTTTTGACTTTGCAGATGCTTCGATCGGGACTTTAGGAGCATTCCTGCAAAGTTTCATGAAATTCTATTCTCCGGCGAAATCTCGACTCCTGACATGATTCTGGCGATTTCCAGCCATAAGTTTTCGATGAAAAATATATTTTTGGACTCCTAGTGACCTGTAGAGTCTATCGAACCACTTTCGACTCGGGTGAAAAATCTAAGTTCGGGACGCTCTCGGGCTCGACTCCTGACATGATTCTGGCGATTTCCAGCCATAAGTTTTCGATGAAAAATATATTTTTGGACTCCTAGTGACCTGTAGAGTCTATCGAACCACTTTCGACTCGGGTGAAAAATCTAAGTTCGGGACGCTCTCGGGCTCGACTTCTGACATGGTTCTGGCGAGTTCCAGCCATCAGTTTTCGATGAAAAATATATTTTTGGGCTCCTAGTGACCCATAGAGTCCATCGAACCACTTTCGACTCGGGTGAAAAATTTAAGTTCGGGACGCTCTCGGGCTCGGTTCAACTTGGTCAACAGGTCAAACGTGGTCAAAACTGGTCAAGGGGAAGTTTTGGGTCATGTTAGTGCCTCGGTTCAGTTTTGGGTTCGGTCAAACCTGGTCAACATCGGTCAACCGTGGTCAACTGCTGGTCAACGCAGTCAACACGAGGCTCGGTAAAATTTTATCGATGCAAATTTTGTTATATTATGTGGGCATTAAACCCTTAAAAGGGCACCCTCTGATTCCCACTCTAACTAGGTCAAATGTCGGGTCAAACTTGTTATTAAAAAGTCAACAGGATAATTAATTTCTAATTTATCCATAATTAACAATGTAGAACACATACAACCTGTTTGATCATTAATATAACTTGGTAATTAGTGTAAGAACACGTCTAAACATGTTCAACCCGACAATTTCCTGATTAGACCCGGTTCGGAACCGAAAGTCACATAGTTTGACTTATACTTTGACTTTCAGTTCTGACCCGTTTTGGTATGATTTAGAAATACCTTAGAGCTCTATTTGGACCAGGTTACATGCTAGTATAATCCTCTGTGATTATACACCATGGTTCATTAGTTAACCAATTAATATGCATGATTCCGTTAATTGCCTATATGTTGACCATTATGCCCTTTTCACCACAAAACGTGATTTTTGGAAATGTAAAAGAGTAAAAACCTTAGTCACTGATATATAAACTTGTACCCAAAGTTAGACTTCAATTTTGAGCTTTTCGGCTTATGTGAAATTACCAAAATGCCCTACGGTGCATAGTTGGGTTATAATTGATAAATTTCACATATATACTTTACCCTACTGTTATAATTTTTAAATGGGGTATTTTTGCTGATTACATCAGACCTGTAACTCAGGTTAATACTTAAACTCTTTTATAAAGTTGAAAATGACCAAACTACCCCTACGGGGCATAGTTTGTATTTAAATTCGTTTCGGGCATAATGAAAGACATCCTACTGATGTCACAACATATTTGAAGTATATTAACTTAGGAAACCTGTATATGGCTCTTTCAAATACCCGTTACGCGTATTACGCGATTGGTTCGGTTTATGTAGCGAGTTTACATAAAATAGCCGAAACGGGTCAAACCTTATCGGTTTTATCTCAAAATCCAGAATGTGCATGAAGGACCCATATTAAACAAGTCTCTGAACTTGTCGGGTCTAAATCACATTCTATCCGGTCCTCGCTTAATCGTGCGTACGAACCGTATCTTTGAAACTAGCCGGTCTAAGCTTAAGCTTAATTAAAGACCCGTTAGGATTCTAATAGGTTATTAAAAACCTTCGTTCCAGATTAGGAGCCCAGTAAAAGCTATCTGTACTTGCTGATTTGATATACGGCTGGGATTGAATTTATATTTAGCTCAGGTAAATACTTTTAACTTATTTTCCCTATACGGGCTTGGGTTACGGTACATAGCGTACCGCTTGATCGGGCATCAAATCTCCACGCTTAGTGGGTAGTTGAATAATTTGATCGGCTCGTTTTAAACAGTCTTGTTTACTTTATAGCCTTTGGGGGGTTAATGACCATGTCCCGGATATCCTCGGCATTATCTTACGAGATGGCCACGACCTGAGCACGGGGTGTAGGCGTACACCTGTCAGTGTATAACTCTAGAATTGTGGTGTGTCTATTGATCTTTAACCCGGATACGTTCCGGGCTACTGAACGCATAAGTAACATGTAAATCGTTCACAAGATTATAATATTAAATAATTCTCCCAAGTTAAAAAGATTAATTTTGCCTCTGTGCATTTTAATCCATGTGTCAAGATATTTTGTGCCACGTGCATTCAAAACAATTTACAAACTCTTTTTCCAAAATGAGTCAGTTGAATGTATTTACCAGTGTAAACTGACGTATTTTCCAAAAAGGCTAAATGCAGGTGCTATACGAAATTGGCTGGATATGTCTCCTTAGCATCAATAGAAGTCTCGCAAGCTTAAGATGCCTAAAAGTCTGTTGAACTATTGTTTCCATTTTATGTTCGATCCTTCTGTGGATAAACTTCCGAATATTGTGATAGTTGATATTACAATAATAAATTCGGTTGTATTATATTTTAAATTGCTTCCGCTGTGCACATTGATATTGTGTTGTTTGACTATTATGTTGCCAACCATGACGTCACGATACTCCCCACCGGGCCCACCGGTGACACGTGGAAATTCGGGGTGTGACAGGTTGGTATCAGAGCCAACACTGAGTGAATTAAACACTAGCCTTTTGTGTTTAATCTCAGTTACACAATTGCACATATCTAAACTTCTGAGTCTAGACTTAACATAGGAATAATCTTAATCCTAATATGGAAATTTTCGCTTCCAATTTTTATTATTATTGGATACGTCGCCAAGCGAGGAAGCTGAACTAGGGATTCTCCGCACCCGGAGCCTTGAAATGCTGAGCTTCGTACAGCGACCAAGATGAGACGTGCAACCAAGGAGAAAACATTCAGAAATAAAATGAAGAAGAAACTCGTTTTACTGAAGATCGTTTCCTTAATAGTCCTCATATGGACATAATTATCTTTCAGTCCCTACGAGGACAACATTATTCCTTTCAAGTCCCGCTTAGGGCAACTTTATACTTTTATTTTTTAGATAGTGGAATGATTAAGTTTAAACTTTCATTCTAAATAAGAATATTAAATGAATGGAAAATAACATTTCCTTTTTGCAAGATCTACCATTATAATAAAATGGCAAAATCTAAAAGGGCAAGACCTAGCTTCGGGTCATATTAAGACCGGCCAAGATGGCAGTTCCGCAATTTAGGTTCAGATCCATATTTACACCTCAATTTAAAAATTGTTCTGCGTTAATTATAAATTAAGAATCTTAAGTGTGAAACCTAGCCTCGGGTCAATTATAGGACCGGGCCAAGATGGTAAGACCTGTTAAAAAGATTCAAATCATTAATTAAGAATCGTAAATGTGAAACCTAGCCTTGGGTCAATTATAAGACCGGGCCAAGATGGTAAGACCTGTTTAAAAAGATTCAATTCCCTGTTAACATCTTAAAACATGTTAACACTCCTGGCAGATGTGATTCAATTAAAAATCACACACGTCATTTTTATATAGGATCCTTCAAAAGATTCCTAACCCAGTTTAATGATCCCTGAATCCTGGGTTTATGTCATCAATTAAGATGATCATATTTTAACCA
>JARYGA010011967.1:0-48571 GCA_030545235.1 Helianthus tuberosus
ACCATTCGAGGCTTTATACGGAAGAAGATGTCGATCGCCTATTGTATGGCACGAGATCGGTCACTCGTAACTAACCGGTCCCGAGCTGCTGCAAGAAACGACTGACAAAGTCCTCCAAATTCGAGACAACTTGTTGAAAGCTCGAAGTCGACAGAAAATTTACGCCGATAGACGACGCAAGCCCCTTGAATTTGACGTTGGCGACTACGTACTCCTAAAGGTATCACCTTGGAAGGGTGTGGTCAGATTTGGCAAGAAAGGGAAACTAGCGCCTCGATATGTTGGACCTTTCAAGATTCTGGAAAGGATCGGAAAAGTCACCTACAGACTCGAACTACCGGAGGAACTTAGTAACGTCCACCCGACTTTCCATGTGTCAAACCTCCAAAAATGCCTGGCTGAGCATGATTTAATTATACCTCTCGATGATCTTCAAGTAAACGAAACACTACACTTCGTGGAGATGCCTGTCGAAATCATGGATCGCCAAACCAAGCAGCTCAGACGCTCGCGCATTCCTATCATGAAAGTCCGATGGGAAGGCAAACGAGGCGCAGAGTTCACTTGGGAACTCGAAAGCGACATGAAGGCGAAGTACCCGCAGTTGTTTGTTACTGCTTCGGACTAATTTCGGGACGAAATTCCCTCAACTAGGGGAGGCTGTAACACCCCGTGTTTTCGAAAGTCAAGGTCAAAGTCAATGACCAATCGCGCGACTTGACTGATAGTGAATTTCTTTTATGTGTTTACTTTAGTTGTATTATGTGGAGTAAGTGTCAATAATCGCAGTAATCGACGTATGTTTTTCGCTATTTAATCGACTTACGACTATGAACTGTAGGAAGTAACAATGCGATAAAGTCAACTAAACGCTAATCAATCTAGTTTAATCAACATCGAATCGCAATCGCACTCGCAACTCGAATTACGCGTTTTGGTTATTGTTATACGTGTGTGTGTGCCTTATGTGTTACGTGTGCATGTTTACTTATGTTATGTCGTGGTAATCAATCAAATCGCAATCGAAACGTAAACGCAATCAAACTCAATCGCAATCGAAATGGTATGATAATTGGTGGAGAAGAGATAGTGCGAGATATGAATAGTTGGGATTAAAAGTAATTTGACTAGGAAACCCTATCGCATCGAAACGCTCGCAATCGCAATCGAAACAGCAAAAATCGTCGCGCCGAGCACTCGAACCAGGTGCCAGCCGGCCGGATTGCCATCGGACCGGGCTGCCACTTGATCAAAGTGCCAAGCTGCCATCCGACCGAGATGACATCAGACCGGATTGCCATTCGGGTGAGGTGCCATCCGACGGGCCAACCCCTTTCCACTTTGGGTATCCTATAAATACCCCATGTCACTTTCATTCTTTCCACTTTTGGCAAGTGACTCCGACCAGCTCGTTTTCCTCGCTTTTTCTCTGATTTCTCGCAATCCCGGTAAGATCTCGTCCTAAATATTGTACTTCCTTGATCTACACGCACTCCAACACCTTTCTATCTTTTGAATCTTAACTTTTAACCGTGAAATCATCAAGATTCAAGGTGTTCTAGGATGACGTCATCATGGGTTCTTGAGGAACTTCATGTTTTGGCCTCAATCCACCAAGAACAACTTAGATCTAACCGATTTCCACATAAACAAACGAAGATCTTTCAAAGGTCTAAACATATTTACAAGAAAAAGGATTGGAAGATGGTTTTCCAACTTTCTTTCAACTCTTTTACACTCAATGCATTCAAACCCGGTAGAATCGGAGCTTGTGCCAACTCACTACTCAATCTTGTGGTTGTAGTGGTTCAAGATCTGTAGTCCATCCACTAGATTGTCGATTTCGGGTTAACCAAGAACTACCGTCTTAAACCGGTGGACTAACCGAATTTGGGTGGTTCCTGTTCAGTCAGGTCACTAGAGCTTAGGATGGAACTCTGTTGGTTAGCACGATATCAACACATCTCGATAACACGACAAACAATCAAAACGGCCAAGTGTAAGATGAACGGAACAACCAGGACGGTGTGCCGTCCGATCGGATTACTGTCTGAACGGACAGCCATCCGAGCGACCGGCTGTCCGAACGACTTGCACCTTAGGTCCCACACTTAGCTATTTTTGCCAACGATTGAAGTCTGGTTGTTGAACGAGTTGTTGTCCGACCGAACTACCATCCAAACGGACAGCCATCCGAGTCATGAGACATTTGGACTTCAACCCTTAAACAATTTTCAACATGTTCAGTAACAGGGTTGCCACCCGGACGGATGGACATCCGACCGAGTAACCGCCCTGCTGTGAACTTGTTCTCACTGAGGAACCTCGCCATTCGAGTCGCCGTCCGATCGGACGACCGTCCGACCGACCGACCTGAAAGGTAGAGATACTTCAATGTTTTCAAAATGCTACAACGAAAACTTCAAAGGTTAAGCCATCATACACAAACACATCCTTCTCATAGGAAGAAACAATCCACTCGAATAGTCATCCGACCGGACTACCGTCCGACCGGATAACCATCCGAACGGATTGTCATCCGCACGAACTGGCCATCCGATCGGATTACCATCCGACCGAACCGCTGTCCGAGCCACTTACACCTTGCATCATTTTACGCGTCACTTATCGTTATGCTATCGTTCTAATCAGGCTAACCCTACTCTCTAGCGCTCCCTTCAATCCATCCATCGCTGTGAGTATACTTGACCCCTTTTTGCTTTACGCACTTTTGGGTGTTACATACGTTACTTATACTAAATCACATCGAACACACTACGCTATACTTTTATCGCTAACCGTTACCGCATGTTATACGTGACTTAATGAATGCTTGTTTGTTATGTTTACACATGGAATGTTGTCTACCTGCCTTAGCAACGATAGTACTATTAGTTTGGACTCAGCACCCGTTCACTCGGGGGTTGTTAAGGATAATTATTTGCATGGATTACAGTGGTGATCATGTATTACGAACTGCCTTGGGCAGTCAACCCGCAGTCATTGGTATCGATAGGTTCATGTCGATAACTAACATGCCTCATTTCACTCTGTGTATGTGCTGGTTATGCGTAAACGCTTTCGAACTCTATATGCTATTATCAAACTTGTATGCTCACCTTTACACTAGGTGTATTGACTTTATTTTAACGTATGTGACTGGTGCTTAGGATGCTTATCTGCTAGGAAATCGAGGCTAGGATTGGGCACTAGAGGCCAACAAATAGTTGTCTGTACAAATGAAATCAAGGGTCTCTAGAAGCAGATAAACAATTGGGCTATTTGAAATCTGAGTTGTCTGAACAGAACTATTTGCAAAGATTTTGTCTGTAATAATTTGTTTACCTTTTGAGACATGGTATGGGACATGTTACTTTAAATTAATTGGTAATGATCATTGTTATGGAAACTTCTGGACAATCTGTTTCGCTCAGTGCCATGCCCTGATGTTTCCGCCATCTGTTGGGGTGTGACACCATAATTATGTATGCATCCATAATTACGTAATTTCTTGCACAGTCCGCATAGTGCATTTCATAATGTGTAGGGGAAGAAAAATCAAACCTGTGATGAGTGTGACTATACTACCATAGGGTCCTTTTAATTAGATCGACAAATGATCTCTTTAAATAGACCATCAAGGAGTCTTTTCAGCTATATCATCACATGACATTCCTAACCAGATTTTTGGATCAATCTGTTTAACTAGACCACTCAAGGGGTCTAATTATGGAATAGTACCTTATAATCCAAGGGTCTTAACTATTACGTAGAAGCCCATTGAGGATTTGAGGTATTACCTTTGGATATCCTACTATGAATCCCTTATACGAATATATAGAAGATTCTACGAGGATTTGGATAACGAAAAATTCGGATCAAGCAAAAACATAAAAGAGAACACATAAGCACATAATCACATAATTGTTTAACTTGACCTTTAATTTGTTATCTTTAGACATGGATATTTAAAGCATACCAGGAATCCAATCCATGGATTTCAATTTGTCACTTTAATCATTTTCAAGAATCTATCTATGAAGATAGCATGATCTTCCAAAAATTCGATTTTTGATTACAAGGAATCATAACATTCGAATTAAGGTACACAACAATTAAGGACTTACAGAAATACCCTTAGGTACCCTATCAAGGATTGGGTATTTATCCAGAGTTGTAACTTGCGCCTTGTACTTCGTTTCCTTGGAAGAAACGGGTACTTAGGATTTTGGTGGAAAACGCAAGAGATCATAAAATGGAAGAATTTTGGGAGTAGTTTTTTTTTCAAGGAATACGGTTCCTTGATTGTCGGTATTGTAGGGGATATGTTGTTTATACATGCAACCACTTAAATACATTGCAATGTAAATAAAAGATTTATTTATAAACAACATCAACAATTGTTTCTTAGACCTTGACAACAAAAGAAAATATTACATAAAGCTTGATTATTTCTAAACAGCACTGTCTTCCAATCGGTCAGATGCTCATCCCTGCTCTGGATTTGCATTAGCAAGCTTTGGGCAATCCCTTCGAAAATGGCCCATCTCGCCACAGTTGAAGCAAGAACCTGGTAGAAAACAAGCTTGAGCCGGATTGTTGCCAGCTTGATTTGGTGCAGCTACAGTTGGGCAAACTCTTGCTGTATGACCAATAAGTCCACAAATTTAGCATTTGCGACACATCACACTAGCATGATGATGAAGGCTACATTGGTTGCACATGGGTGCAGTTCCATTGTATGGCTTCCTAGCAGGGGGTTGAGCAGGTTGGTTGGGGACATCTTGATCATTGTGAGCGACCACAGCGAAGTTCTGTGAAGCCTTTCGCTTCTTTAACTTCTTGGAGGATTCAGTCTGCTCATCCTTCGGTTTCGATTCCTCGATCGGTTTCTTGTCACCCTTTCGGAAAAGCTTACCTTTCCTGATCTGAGATTCAGTCAAGGTAGCGGATAGCTCAATGGCATGTCTAACTGTAGTGGGATTACTACCAGTAACAATATCTTGAACTGAGTCAGGGAGGCCATCAATGTACTTTTCGATTGCCTTATCCAAAGGCGTAACCATGTTTGGGCATAACAGGCTTAACTCCTCATAACGGTCCGTGTAAGCTCGATGCTCACCGCTATCTTGCTTAAGATTGTCGAATTCCCTTTCCAATGCCCTAATCTCATGACGAGGACAGAATTCCCTCATCATTAGAGCTCGAAGCTCTTCCCATGTTTGAGCCAGTGCCACATCGGCACCCCTATCTCTCATCACACCATTCCACAATGTCAAAGCTCGTTTCTCAAAGACGCTGGATGCAAACTCTACCTTTTGCTCGTTCGGACACTGAACATGTCTGAAGGTGCTCTCTAGACTCTCGAACCATTGCAGAAGTGCAGTTGCTCCTTGGGACCCAGAAAACTTTGATGGCTTGGCAGAGTTGAATGTCTTGAAATTGCATGGGGCATTATTGTTGTTGAGGGCTAGGTTACATTGAGCAATGATGTTTGGGATTGCAGCAGCCATTTGCTGCGTAATGATAGCTGCCAGTTCTTCATTAAGTACCTGATTTTCGCGTCGTGGAGGCATTCTAAAAGGGGGAACAAGAGAGAAAACAAATGAAATGGCATTGGGCAAGGATGTTACAATTACCTACCAAAAAGCATGGGTGATGGTCATTTGTTCGAACCACGAAGCAAACAAACGACACACAAAAGCTGAATCAAAGTAAACAGGTCCTCATAATGTATCGCGAAGACATGCTCGCCTATAAGTGGACACTCACCCCAAGAGTTCCCAGGTAAGAGTGACTGGTCCGATACTGCGGATTTGTACGAACACTCTAGCCTTAGACAGAAAACTCAGGATACAGGCACCCACCCTTCCAGATTGCACGTGTTCACATTAATAAGACCCAAACTTTGACGAGATTTTAAAAACTTTGAAGGTTCAAAACCTTATAATAAATCATCCTAGAACAGATGACTAGTTTTCAAAGCGGATTCGAAATTTATGTTCTCATTGTGGTTGTCACCTAAAGATAGGTGACGGTATTGTTTTATGACTAAACGCAAGTAAACTCGCGTTAGGGTCCCAGGAAGGTTATAGACTAGGTCAAAGCATTACTAATAACCTAATTCCCTATAACCATGAGCTCTGATACCAACTTTTCTGTCACACCCCGACCACGAAAAGCAACAAATCATGGCGGAGTGTTGTAACAGAATCATTGTTTCATAACACATGGATTGAAGTTTTGTTTTATTAAATTAAATGTATTACATTACATTGAATATCATAAACGAAACATGAACAAATAGTCTTTCATTGTTATTAAGTCACTAAGGCCTTGTCCGTTCCTGTGTGAGATGCATCAATATCATCATCAAATATCACCAACTATGGTGCCTGAAACACATGTGAAAATACGTCAGCATAAAAATGCCGGCGAGTACATAGGTGTTATGTGAGTATCTGATCCATGGCTAGTTTACATGTTGCAATACCTAATTAAAAACCTTGTTTTGAAAAGTATAGCATTGCGACATAAATAACCAACTCAAATCAAGTTGGTTATACTTTATAAAATCTCGTAGCCATGATTCTTAACCCAAAACATTTATTTTATTAAATCAAATTGTAAAACATCTCGTAAAAAAATGCATTAATAAAACTCATATGGATTATATTATTAGAAAAACCTTGTAATATAACTTTGTTTTGATAACCTTGCCCAAGTAATCTAGATAATGCAACGATATATAATGTGTTAAAAGCACTTATATATAGGAAGTACCATCGGCGTATCCACCATGCTTTTAACACATTACACCCGCCCCGTTACCTAATCACTTCCCTAACCCAACGGTTTCAACAGTTTCAAACGGTTCATATCAATCAAACAGTTACAAACGGTTCACATAAATCAAACAGTTACAAACGGATCACATAAATCAAACAGTTACAAATGGTTTCAACAGTTCAAATAATTCACATAGATCAAACAGCTTCAAACGGTTCAAAATGTAAAACAATGTGTCCATATACTGGATGAGCATATGCGACAAAATATAATATATAAAAATCAATGCGCTAGCATGCTAAGTGAACATACATAGCAAAACATAATGAAATCATGTACTATACGCGTACTAATGAACATAGCAAGTATATATTATAAAAGCACGTAAAACATGAAAGTAACAAGTAGGCACATGTGTATCTCCCCAAAACATTTGAAAACAGTAAAAGAGGGGACTATGTACTCACTTGAAAATGCTTAGAAGTCTTGAATAACAACCAAGCAAAGCTAGAGGGATCACGGAAATCAAACGGCTATAGGTAACTATGTTAATAAACCGGACCTAAATCAGAGGATCGGATAAAATGAGGTTTCGTAAACCAAATGAGTGTAGGGACTCATGTAATATGGTTTAACAATGCCAACATTCTAAAATGAAACCTAACCTAAGTGCTTACGACCCATTACGACTCGTTAAGGTAGCTTACGCCACTTTAACGCGTCGTTCACGTAAAACGCGTTCGGACCACCTAATTAGTCCCATGACAAGTATTATATGCCTTAAAATGTATAATAATGTTGCCTAATCAGTTTAGATGCCAAAATTTATGTTACATATGCTTAAAATGAATTTATGCGTAAAAAGGGCATTTTGGTCATTTTCCTAAGGCATATAAATTACCTATCCTACAACTATTGAAATGAAGTGACCATAAGGTATAACCCCGGAAGGTTATTCCCTATACAACCATGGTCACAATAAATGCTTGGTCGGATCCTAATGATCGACCAAACGGGTCGGGTTCGAAAGTCAAAGCGGTTATTTAGACCACTTATCTTACGACCCTATATAAGCACTAAACTAAAAGTGATGAGTTAAACATGTTAAAACATGTTTAACGAAGTTAGAAAACAAGTTTGATATCAAAACAAAAGGTTTTGATACCTAAGAATAGTTTGGTTGCAAAATACGCATGAATACGCATTTTGACCGAAACTATGGCTCGTCACTACACCTAATCAACGTGGTAATCAGTAGGTATGGTCACAAGGGACTATAACCATCATGATTACGCTCACGTTGCAAAGTTCAAACGAACTTTGTGTTGACCATAACCTGGTCAAAGCAGAAAGTCAAACACAGTTTGACTTTCGTGCCTAAAAACGCATAAAAGCATGACAGAAACTTACAAAGGGTCCAAGCTAGGAAGAACTTGATCTAAATACTCAGGTATGAAGCATAAAGCTTCAACTTAGAGCATAAAATCAGATCAAGGTGTGAGGAAAATGGAATGAGAGCTTGGGTATTTATAGATTTCGGAGAACCGTTAGGATCGTTTCTCGCATTTCGTGTCTTGATCTTGACCCTCCATGTGGGCACATGGTATTGAAATACAAGGGGACATGAAATACCATCAAATTTTAGCCTATAGATTGCAAAACTAGGGGTTAAAAACCATCAAAACATCAAAATTGGACTAGATACAATGAATCTGGTCATTTGGGCACTTTTTGACGCTTTTAGTCCCTGTTGATCAAAAAGTTTATTTTTGCGCACCAAAACACCTCAAAGCCTATTTCTAAGCTATGTAAAGTATATTTAGGGTATGTTTAACTTATGATCAAGTTCCGGAACGTTCGTTACTATACAAATCGCCATAGTTTCGCAGTTTGACGCAAATAGTCCCTACGATCGAACAAACTTGATTTCGACACACCAAACCATCTAAAACTTATTTCTAAGTTATGTAAAGGTTATTTAAGGTATGTTGAGCCTATGTCATTATCCCGGAGTGTTTGTCGAATTAAACTGGTTATATTTACGCATCAGTTTGCGTACAACCTTCCAGAAAGCGATTTAAAGTTCGAAATCGAACATGAATTGATATGTGCACATGATACACATATTTATACAAATCTCAAGTATGAAACACAATATTTCATTGATTTGGTATTTGTTTGATGGTCGCAGAGGCACAGGTGTCACACGTGCCCAATCCTGGTGCAAGATTTGGGACCACACCCCTTCAAGTCTATAACAACTCTCATAAAAATCTTAAAACACCCCTATATGTCCTAAAAGACACCCCGTATATGAAAAGTGGGCCCGAAATATCTTTATAATTTTAAAAATAAAATAAATTCTGGTGGGCGCTCGTGAGCCGCAACCCTGATGGGTGTATGCTTCGCTGGGCGCGACAAGCTCGACACCAGGAAAGCTCCGAGGCCGCACGGGTCCCAGCCATGTCGAGTCTAGTGGTCGAATCAGCTAAGCAAGAAGGCTTCGCGGGCCGCGAGAAAGACAGAAGCGGCCGTCGCGGGCCGCGACCCGCTGGTCGATCAGAAAACTATAAATAGAGGGCTTCGGCTCTCATTTGAAATCGCTCAAAATCTCGATCTCTCTCTCAATTTCTGAATATTAGAAATAATTCTCGGGTATAATACCCACTAAAAAGCGAAGCTCTGCCTCGATGTAAGTATCATAACCCCGGTTACGTATTAGTTACGCTGCCCGATTGATCTAGTGCTCCGTAACGAATGTCAAGGCTCTGCCTGACTCAGTCGTTGGAGTTCTGTCTCGGGGAGGGTATAGCTAATGTAAATTTGGGTTATTATACTAATGCATGTGCATTGTTTTATTTAATAGATTATAACCAGGAAGTCACAAGGAAATACGTAAATTAGCAATGTGGGTAATTCCTCTTTTCACAAAGTGTTTTCACAAAACCTCAAATGTTTTAAATTACAATTCACAGTAATTAAGTATTTGTATTCTACAATTATCGTCGGTATGTTGGGGTTTTGTATACATAACTTGTTACTACACTGTGAGTAGTAACATTACCACAAGTCAGGATTGACAGTACCGTGGGTGGTAATTAAAGTAGATGTAGGATCGTGTTGTGACCCAAACGAGTCAATCGGAAGAGCTCTAATCTGTTTCAGAGGTGGAAACTAAGAAACAGAATTGAAAAACAGTTTGTTTCACTATTAATCATCTTGTATATTGATTAAAATCAGTTTACATATCAATTGACGCTTCGGCAGCAGTTCGGTACCGGAACCAAGGAAGTTACAAATGAATTCGCTTGAAGGGTATTTATAGGACACGTGATTTCGCTTGAAGGTGACATGACTCAGTTCAAGCAAAATCACTTATGTTGATTTCGCTTGAAACTGCACAAATCTCTTTCAAGCGAAATCACCTATTTCAAGCGAAATCACCTTAAACACACCCTAAAACCTCTTATATTCTCGTACAACGCGCCCTGATCTAACACTTCTAGTACTAGTCTCGATACAAGACGAAGTTGACAGACGTATGCACCAACAGACTCCCCCTCGGATGTTGACGAGTCTTAAGTGTCGAGTCTTCAACGTCTTCAGTCTTTATCAGTCTTCGGGCTTCCAGAATCTCTATCTGGCTCTTTCACATTCTGATTCACTCTTCCAGGATCTCGACCTGGCTCTTGCTTCAAATCAAAACCTTCTTCAGAATCTCTTTCTCTAACAGACTCCCCCTCAACTTGTGCAGGGATCGTAGTCTGACTTTTGCGGAAAATCCTCAGGTATTGGAACCTGGCTCTTTCCAAACTTCAATCCTGCATAAACTCTACCCAAAACATAAGTTTCATAACAGATAACATATAATCAATTTAGAAACCCTGCTAATCACTTAAAAACACAATCTGAACATATCATATTCAAATAACACAGAAAAAATTATCATGTTAATCTCTGATGAATCACTTTTATGTATATCATTTTTTCTATTCAAGCATCTTCAAACCAACTTTCCCAAACTTGTTCATCATGTTCAGCATTCAGAATTTTGAAAATCAGCTCTTCAATATCAGTCGTCTAAAATTTTTTTTTGTTTTTCAAAAACTTATGCTAAAACACACTGAAAATCTTTTTGGATTTTTGAAATGCAATAAAGAAATATTTACATACAATATTTTTGTGAGTTTGTGTAAGAGGATCATATCAGTTTTTGAGACAAATCACCAATACCGTTAAGCTTTAAACATTTTAAGTTCTAAACGATTCATTTAGATTGTCAGTATACTGATCCACTTAAATTCTCACACAAAGTTCAACTGTTTCGAGATATGAGATTAATGTTTTAAGCACTTAAACTTATTCGCGTGTCCCACCTCAGAATATACTCTCGTATCCAGATCCCAATATTCAGTCTTACAGGAGAGTATACCTAGATGATATCTGTAAGGGGTTAGATGCAAAACCGTGAGAGCACAGGTCAGAACTTCCGTTCAGTAGAGAGATGACGGCTCGACTTTTGGTGGGTCCCCTTTAGAGGATCTTTTTTACAACAGCACATGATTTGCATTTTTCAATGTTTCATCATTTTTTATGCTGAGGGTAGGCTATATTTCAAGCAAGCGTAAAGTATTCTCCGGGGACTAGGCCATTGCTTTCGCATTATCAGAAGTCCCGGGATAATACCCCAGATATCACTAAGCATAAAGATCTAGTATCTCAGAAAGAGAGACCTTTCAAACAAGATTTCGGGGGTTACCCATATATCCGAGAGATGTTACCCACGAATTAAGCAAGTTTGAAATTTAGGTTTATATCTCGTCACAATCTACTAAATGTGTAAAAACCTACTGGCACATCATTAGTGAGACCGTTTATCACATATTTCTTTCCAATTCTTTAGCATGCTGTGATCATCTACTAATGTACTATCATTTCCTCTTTTATACATCAAAACTCATTATAGAATTTTATCATGTTTTTGTCTTTTTCAAATTTTCAAATGATTTTGGATTTTCTGAAAATTTTTACTCCCCCTAAAATGCAAACACATTTTAGGAAATTTAAAAACAAACTATACAAGCAAAGTGACAACTGATATCAAATCACTTCAATTCGCCATCCACTTGGCATAAACAATCAGAACTCCCCCTCACAACAAACTATTTTCCCATTGTGATTTCAAAACACTTAAGTTTATTTTAATCAAATGGTTTTTTCCGAAAAATTAGTTTTGTTAATTTTCAAACCACTTGTAGGTTAGGGGATAAACTCATCGTTTTGTTCTCCAAAATACCACTTGTAGTAAAAACAAGTACAACTTAATGTCCTTGATTTACCACTTGAAAGTGAAAACCTTTCTTCAACCTCTTGTAGGTTCACTTATCAACCCAAACCAATTGTAAATCAAAATATAACAATTTAAAGATATCACCTGTAGATTTACCAACCAAACGTTTCAAGAATGATGCCGATTCCTGCTCCACGCTTACCAACCTGGGAGCTCCGGCAAGTCAGGGTTTTCAGTTAGGAAAAACTTTCCCCCAAGCCTGACCAACCTTGGGAGATTCTGGTACACACCTATCCCACCAACATTTTGATTTATAAAATTCTTTAGCACTTTTAACCTTCCCATCAACCATCTTCCCGAAAATATGTTTAACTTTTCCATTAAATGCCTTTTCAACATCAAATTCTTTGTTACCAGCAGAGAATTGACCTGAAATCTCAAACCTACCTTTTGATTTCAAATTATCTTTTGTCAATGGCGGAAAGTTTTCCTCGTTCAACTCAGGAATGGAATTATCAACCTTTTTCTCAACACATGGCTCCTCTGATTTTATGGAATCAGATTCATTGTCAGAACTACTTTCAGATTTTACAACCCATTTTTGTTTGTTTAAATCGACTTGTCTTTTGTAAAACCGTTTTGAAGTTTCACCAACTTCCACAGTCGATTTATCAACACATGTCCTTATCATTTCAGAGTTAGAAGACACTTCCTGTTTTGAATAAGTAGACTCTTGGCAGTTCCAAGCAATGTGTCCAACTTTTTGACATTTAAAGCAGGTTCTTCTATTAACTCTTTGAGCAAACTTCTTCACATTCCTCTTTACCTCAGCAAGAAACTCTTGATTTGATTGTTTCCAGAATGGTTTCTTCTGCTCATCTTCAGAGCTTCCTCCTGCAACAAATGTTGTTTTTGGTTTATAATTTTTCTCATTTTTATAATTTTCTAAAGAACTAAAACCAAGACCTTTCTTTTTGAAATTACTGTAATGGTTTGGTTTCTTTTGAAAATCATAACCAGAACCGTAACCTTTTTTCTTGTTCAATCTTTGTTGAACTCTTGAAGTGTACTTTTTAGGTTTTTCAGCAAGATTTAAATCTTTTATTTCAGAAATATTAATTTCTGTTAATTTGAAAACCTGTTTGATCATTTCAGTTTTGACACTTCTTATTGGAAATTCCTCATCAGAATATAATTTGTCTGAATCATTCAAAGTATAAGCCACTTTGATTGGTCCGTCATTCAAATTAGATTTTGATAACAAGAATTCTTTATTGTAAACCCTTTTAACCGGTGAACTCGGACTCTTTTCTGATGAACTCGAACTTTCAGACTTAGACTCCGGTTTTGACTCTTCATCCATATCTAACACCTGATCAACCACTTTCTTTAATAACTCAGACTCATGATCAGTGTCAGACGCTGTGAATGTGACATCAATATTGTCTGGTAATTCATCAATGATTTCAGACTTTAACTTGATGTTGAGAGCCTTATCTACACGTTCCTCATTTGGCTTTCTGGGAGAATAACTTTCATGGATCGGGGGTGGACATCTATTATACTTGACACTTTGTTTCTTACCAGTATCAGTATCTTCAGTCTTTTTCTCCATAAATGCTTCAAGACCTGCAACAGTAGGATAAACACGATCAATCAAGTAATCACATGTATAACTCAACAACAATCGTTTAATCCTTTCACTCTCAATCTTCTCGAGTTCCACTTCTTGTTTCAGCTTAGCACAGTCTTCAATATACTCATTTATGACGCTCTGTTTTGTCATTAATGTTGCGCTCATTTTTGTCATAGCATTTTCAATTTCTGAATTTGTTCTTTTCAGACTATCAACTGTTTTGTTCAGAACATCATACGATTCTTTCACATACTTAACATCGGACAGTAAATCTTCTTTAATCTTCTCTAAATCAGCAATCTTCTTGTCTTTCTCCTCACATTGTGTACAAGACTCTAAACACTTCAAACATGGTTTTTCAACTTCAACCATTTTTCCAACTATCTTTTCAACCTCAATAGTCTTCTCAACTTCAACTCAACTTCAACAATTTTTTCTATTTCAACAATTTTTTCTACTTCGACAAGTTTATCAACCTCGACTATTTTTTCGACTTCAACTATTTTCTCCACCACTTTCTCCACTTCAACGATTTTTTCAACTACTTTCTCAGTTCCTTGTTCAACACTAGCTTCTCCAGCTTCTGTCTTTGCCTTTTCGTCAGCTAGCATTCTTGCTGCTTCTAGCTCTTTTCTCAATCTTGCAATCTTCTTCTGATACAGCATCTCCATTTTATCTGCAAAAAACAAATTAAAACTAGTAAGATCTATCCCTTTTCTAGCTTTGCTGAGATGTTCTTCCTCACCATCAGTATCCACATCACTTCCAAGATCTGGAAAAATTGGGATTCTTTTCTCACTAGCTCCATCTTCACCCAGAATTCTAGAAACAAAACCTGAACCAGATGGAATGTATTTATCCCAGCTAAAACCCTCTGCAACAAATTCATCATCTTGATCAATGATACCAAAATAAGCTTTTTTATTTGCATCTTCGATCATTTTCCTTTTGTCATCCACAATTGGCCGAGCATGTGCAGTTTGTGGTTCCTTTTGTTGAGTAATCTGATGAAAAATAGATTTCTGATAGTAATTGTTCTTTTCTTGATTCCCAGTTGCTTCTTGGTTTTTGCATTCTCGTTTAAAATGACCTTTTCCTTTGCAACGGAAACAAGTAACTTTCGATTTATCAAAACCCAATGGAGAAGTAGCCATTCCTCGAAACTCATCTCTGCCAGTAATTTGTTGAAACTTTTCTACTCTCCTACAAGCACTAGCTAACCACCACTTCACATCCATTAACTCAAGTTCCTCTGCATCAATTTGGTCATAATCTTCTTTTGTAAGCATCAGATTTCCAATCTTGCCAGCAATCAAACTCTCATAAGATTCCAACATAGCAACGAGTGATGCCATGTGTTGCTTGGCTATTTCTGGAGAGAAATTCTGACCATTTTGAATATTCAAAGTGACGTTACATTGAAGATTTGTTGAATTCTATTGTTGAGGAATTGATGTTGTATGATTTGGATCAAAACTTGAAAATGAAGACGAAGATCCACCACTCTGTGCACATTACTACCTTTTGTTCCTGATGAATTATCAGCACTAAAACCAGTTTGGATCTTTGGACTAGGGCTGGGGGTAGCCTCAAACTTGTTCCCTCGATAATACAAACTGACATCTTGTTTGGCATTTGGATTCGTCATTATAGCAGTTTTCTGAATATCCAGCTCCTGCTCTTCAATCTTTTGAATAAACTGTGCCAGATTCATACTCTCAGACTTTCTGGTGTGTTTTAAAATCATCAAATAAGTTCCCCACTTATGTTGTGGTAATGCTTCAGCTAGTTTATCGACCCACTCATCATCCTCTTTCTCAATGTTAAATCTTTTCATTTCCAATACTAGATGACAATATCTATCAATGGTCTGCTTTGTTGTTTCATGGTCGAAAGCCGAAAACATATCAAATGATTTCTTCAATAACGCCTTTTTGTTTTTAATCATATCCGCACTTCCTTTGAATTTCTGAATCAATGCTTCCCAAATTGACTTAGCTGTATTATCATGTTGGAGCAAAACAAATATATCTTCTTTAATTGCTTGTTGAAGAATACTTTTCATCATTTTCTCACTTGTAAATTTCAATTTGTCACCCTCAGAATAGTCACAAATAGCTTTTTCAATCCCACGTTCATTCTTTGGTTTCTCATAATCTTTCAACAATGAACACCATGCATCAAATTTATAAACTTGCACCCAATTCTCGAATCGATTTTTCCATCCTTGAAAATCTTCAATGTACATAAGTTTTGGTGGTTTCTGGTGAGTTCCCGTTTCATTCTCACTGTACACTATTTCAGCAGCTGTAACAGGTGCAATCGGTGTAGCAAACGCATTGTAAAAATCCTCGTCCATGTTTTGGACAATGTTTTCACCAAAATACAAGTTTAAGCGAAATACTATACTCAAGCGAAATACCCTTGAAGCGAAATCACAAATGAAACAAAAACAATTCAAGCGAAAACACCCCTAGAAGCGAAATCAGCACCCTGAAGCGAAATCAAGTGTAATTTCAAGTGAAACCTCAATTTCAAGCGAAATCTCATCAAATTTCAAGCGAAACCTCGAACTCAAGCGAAATAAGGTCAAAAAATCCAAGCAAAACCTTGTTTTCAAGCGAAATCAACCTTCTGATTTTGCTTGAAATGCTGCTGATGTCATTTAAGCGATCTGTTTTCAAGCGAAATAACGTATTTTTACCAGTTTTAAGCCGAATCAATGTCCAATTCTTTCAAGGATTACTTTAAAACACAGTTTCGACCACAATGTGTGAAATTCAAGACTTTTTGACCGTGAAAACTAGTTTAATTTCGAAAAGAAGGTGTAGAAGTCAGAAAAACGGCTGTTTTGGCAAGAACTCTTCTTCCTGAGCTCTGATACCAAATGTAGGATCGTGTTGTGACCCAAACGAGTCAATCGGAAGAGCTCTAATCTGTTTCAGAGGCGGAAACTAAGAAACAGACTTGAAAAACAGCTTGTTTCACTATTAATCGTCTTGTATATTGATTAAAATCAGTTTACAGATCAAACGACGCTTCGGCAGCAGTTCGGTACCGGAACCAAGGAAGTTACAAATGAATTCGCTTGAAGGGTATTTATATGACACATGCTTTCGCTTGAAGGTGACACGACTCAGTTCAAGCGAAATCAATTATGTTGATTTCGCTTGAAACTGCACAAATCTCTTTCAAGCGAAATCACCTATTTCAAGCGAAATCACCTTAAACACACCCTAAAACCTCTTATATTCTCGTACAACGCGCCCTGATCTAACACTTCTAGTACTAGACTCGATACAAGACGAAGTTGACAGACGTATGCACCAACAGTATATATAAACAAATGTAATTGAGGGTTGACCTCAATGCTGTAAAATGATAAAAACCTGTTTTGATTAAACTGGGATTCACTCGCCAGTATTTCTTTCTGATAAAATGTTTTTAAACGCATTTAAGGTAACAAAATGTGAAAGCCAAATAGAAGCCAGCTGCACTGAAGGCTTGGAAAAGTGGCTATAAAAGTTACCTAAATAAAGAAGAAGTTTTATTTAAATAAATTAGGGTTTATCCCTAAAAACATGTTTGTAACGGAAACTTGGGTTTTTTCCCATATACTTATTAATTATAAAAGTGTGGTGTTTTACTCTGATAAACTATTTCCTAACTGTGGTCCTGATGAAATTTCCACTGCCAAATTAATAAACACCGATAACACCAGCTCTGCGAGCTCTCGGCCGCCCGCCTCCCGAGGCAGGGGTTGGGGGTTGCGACAGCAGGTGGTATCAGAGCTACAGCCACTGATTTTAGCCACAGAAGTGTTCTGCTGACACCAAAATTTTATCCATTATGTTAGGAAATAATCTATATGATTTCGTGTATTTCTGTATATTATTGTTTTGTGTTATTTGACAATTTGTTAGTTTACAGTATGAGTGATCAAGGTCCGTCGGACGCCTATCGTCACTTGTCTGGTTCTCCTAAAAATAAAGGAACTTCCTCCCAGCCTACTCCTTCGGGGTATTCAACTGATACAGAAGAGGGGGTCTTCATATTTAAGGCGCAATCCGAAGAACCATTCCCTACGAAAAAGAGAGGATGGTTCAGTCGGGGAGCACACGAGCGTAGGAAGCGAATGAGGAAATTACAGCAACAAAAGGCTTTAGCAGTAGCAAATAGGGAGATGAATGCCCAGACCCAAGACATAATCAATAGGCAATGAGCTAACTTTCACATACTAGCTACCACTGCAGCAGACCCAAACTTAGACCAAATCATTGCACCACAGCCACGACTACTGTTCCCAACCCAACCCATGGAAATAGAACCTAACCCAGGAGACCAGATTCCCATACCCGCCTTCGACCCAAACGAAATCCCTAGAGTCCCAACACCAAATCCTCTAGCTTATGACCCATGGGAGAATGAACATAGGGATTATCGAGAACTCTACCCACACGAGGAACCCATACCAAACCCTATAGCACCATACCCCAACCCTGACCCTCTAGATCCATATTGGGATGCTGATCGGTATGTTCCGGAAATATTATAAAACCCATATCCATATGGAGAACCCGTACCCCAGTACCCTGACCCAATACCCACACCACCACCACCCATGAGTACCGAAAATGTGCAGGAACTACGCACATTTGGTGAGGAGTTAGTAGATGAAGGAGAAAGAATAAGGCAAATAGGGGAAAGGCTCGTTTGGAAATACGACGAGCGAAATATGTAGTACTGGATGAACCCCTAGTAATAGTAATAATATATATATATATATATATATATATAGATAACCTAAATACTTAATGATGCATAACTAGTAGTGTATTTTAAATTCCAGTTGTAGCTTGCAATATATAAATATTTGAAATAGAGTAAATGTCGCAATGCACGACGATTTTGATCAATATGTTTGTTGTGTGATTGTTCGCATTAAATCTCGTTCTGTTATATTAATACTTGGTAAAAGTTTATAATCCAGATGGACAATGAAGTGAATCAGGAAAACCTAAATAACGATAATAACGGGAACCAATTAGAAAACAGTGCCATCCAACATATAGTGGCACAAGCAATTATAGACGTTATGCCATATATTATCAAAACGGTTAAGGAAGCTGGAAAAATAATAAAACTAACAGTGGAAGTAAGCGACCACCCACTGAGCCCAATTCCAGCAAAAACAATGGACCATTACTTCAATTGCCTATTCCAAAAAGAAGAAGAACCATGTTTTATGTTTGTTCTTACAAAGAATTCTGGTCCTGCAAACCAATGGAATTCTCTGGCAATGAAAGAGCCATTGCAGCTCTACGTTGGATAGAAAAGACTGAGGCAGTCTTAAAAATAAGCAAGTGTGCAGAGGAAGATAAAATCATGTTTCCTTCCAATCTTTTTAAGAATGCAGCTCTAGAATGGTGGAACACTATTCTCTAGTCTAGGGGAGTGACAGAGTTTACAATATGGAATGGACTGAGTTTAAGAACATGGTTGAAAGAAAAATCTGTCATCCCAATGAAAAAGAACAAATAGCTAATAAGTTCTTAAACCTTAGAATGACTGGAGTAGACTGCAAGGTTTACACTAACGTATTCTTCGAATATGCTAGAATAGTGCCAACCCTAGCTTCACCAGAACCAGTATTAATCTCCCGTTACATCTCGGGATTAATCAGTGAGATTAGACATGTAGGCAAGGCAGCTAGACCACAAACCATAGAAGAAGCTGTAGAACTATCAAATACCTTGACTGATGAACTAGTACGTACGCAAGAAGAAAACCAGAGGAAGAACCTAGTCTAGAAGCTTACCCAAGAATTTCGCTACGGTAATTCCAACCGTGGGAAAAACATAGGTTCTACTTCTACACCTTACTGTAAGTCCTGCAAGAAAAAGCATTCGGGAAGATGTGCCACATACTGCAACTTCTGCAAGATACCGGGACATAAGGAAGAAGACTGCAGGAAGAAACCCAGTAATGGAATATGTTTCAATTGTGGAGAAAAGGGGCATATCAAGCCGAACTGTCCGAAACTAGCTCCAGCCATGAACAACAAGACTACTAAGAATACTAGAGCATTTGTTCTGACTGCATAAGAAGCAAAGATGATTCCGGACATAATTGCCAGTACGTTTTTAGTTAATGATGTTTTTGCTAAAGTATTATTTCACTCTGGTGCAAACCAAAGTTTCATTAATACTTCATTTTGCAAACTTCTCACCCAACCATTAACTAAACTTCAACAAGAATGCCTAGTAGAAACGGCAAATGGAGAATCCATTAAGATTACTGAAATTTTGCAGGGAGCAAGAATAGAAATATTAAAACATAATTTTATTGCTAATCTTTACCCAATGAATCTGGCTGGATTTGATATTGTGTTAGGAATGGATTGGTTAGTAGCCAATAAAGCCAGTATTCTATGTGATCAAAAGTCAATACAAGTAAATTCACCAAAGGGTGAAAAGATCACAATTACAGTAGATAAGCCATCTCGATCCACGAAATTCATCTCTGTGATGAAAACAATGAGTTATGCAAGAAAAAGATCACTAGTGTATATGATTTCCATAATCATTGACACTAAAGGAAAGGAATTGAAGGATATTACCGTAGTATCTCAATTCTCCGATGTGTTTCCAGAAGAGCTACCGGGACTACCACCAGACAGGGAAGTCGAATTCAGAATTCACCTACTGCAAGGTACGGCAACAATTGCCAAGGCACCTTACTGTTTAGCACCAACAGAGATGCAAGAACTAAAGAAACAGCTGGATGAACTTCTGGAGAAAGGATTCATATAGCCTAGTTCATCACCATGGGAAGCACCAATCTTATTTGTCAAGAATAAAGACGGATCAATGCGTATGTGCATTGATTACCGAGAACTCAACAAGGTCACGATAAAAAATCGGTACCCATTACCGAGAATCGATGATTTGTTTGATCAATTGCAAGGAGCTCGATTATTTTCCAAGATCGACTTACGCTCAGGATATCATCAACTGAAAGTACAGGAAGAGAACATTCCTAAAACTGCCTTCAGAACAAGGTGTCACACCCCAAAAACGTCGCAGCGGAATATAAAACGTAGTGGTGACAAAAGCTGGTGCCCATTTCTATCTTGATGTTTGATGCATTATAGTGTTGGACCTACTAACTTAATTAAAACATAAGTTTTTAAGCATGACATCCCATACGTGACACAACCATTACATAATTAAATTGTCTTTAATCCTTATGGATCTTATTACATTTGTCCCAGAAAAATTAGTCCAACATATTTAAGTGACAAAATATGCATCAACAACCACAAGATACGCCATAATTCCCGAAGCCGAGCTCAAGTACCTGTAGAACACGTTAAAATCAAGTGTCAACACAAAGGAAGGTGAGTTCACTTATTCGTTTACTAACAATTTTTATTCCAAGAAAAACTTTCTGATTAGGTGTTAATTTGAAAACATCTATGAAATTTTAGAAAGTCCATTTCCTTCCATCGGTTCATTACTCCGACAATAGTAGTACTGCCCAGGTTTTGTATATTAAATTATAGCGTCAACTTTCAGACTCGTATGTTAGCTAGACGATACGAACTATATATTAACCATGCAGGGATAATCAAAACTAGACAATGAACAGAATATTAATTCGTCGTTTGACATTGACACGTGGCGACAGTCATGACGTGGTTGTCAAGCCGATAGATCTACCAACAATTCCTCACGTGCAATACTTAAACTGATTAAACGACATCATGGGTGCAGGGTTCTCTCTTTGCAAACAATATGATGTCTGCCTCGCGTACAATATATATATCCTACTAATATGACAATTTAATACACGATGTTGTACGAATCCCCTGAAATCCTCGACGAAATGTAAGCCTATGCTGATACTTACTCTCTTGAGACCAAACAACATTCGTACCAACTACACGGTCATTTTCCCCCAAACACCGTGCATAATCCCGTTTCCACCCGAAACATATTTATTCTTCAAAACCATTTCATCCCGAAATATATATATATAATTTCCCAAAAATCCATATATTTTCAATGAAAATATATAATTTATATCAAAAGGTATGTTTTATTTCAAAAAACATTATTAAACCCTTTTATTGGCGTGTTCTACCCCCAAAATATATATAAAGCAGTAAAAAGAGAGGTTTAGTGACACTCACCTTTGGGTGCGTATTTTAAATAGCGCAATCTCAGAAATTGATTTCTACACGTCCTAATGTATATATATATATATATCTATATATATATATATATATATATATTTATATAAACGATTTTAAATCAATATTCATAACACATAAATCCTATGTTTCTCCGTTTCTTAGAATTATTGTAATAACCATAAATTTAAAAACATTATTTTAGAAATAAAAGAATTATAATAATTTATAATAAACTAAACATTTATCTTATGATCCATCCTTCTGTATATCAACCAAAACTATTATTATTATTTATAAATTATCCAATAGGAAACCCTAATTAAGACACCCAAGTAATTCTGTACAAACCCTAGAATTTTCAGAATTTTCAGAATCAGGATTAGGGCCCCTAAAACTCAGGGGGGGGGGGGGTATTCCCTACTTGACGATTATCCTAATAACTTGCTGTCGAAGTTGAAATTTTAAAATCTGTCGACTCAGCTAGGCTAGTCCCACACGTGGCAACCCTATGCATAAAATAAGTTTCTACGCGGGCCGCGTAAGGATAGGTTAAATGTCACGCGGGCCGCGACAATGTCAAAATTTCAGTATAAATAGAGGATGTTGGGACTTGATTCTGGGCACAAAAACGACGAAGAAACTCAAAATACGCGCTGAGATATCGTCCAATTACTCTCAAAACACACACGACACACTAATTAGTATAGCGGGGTGCTGCAGAACAGGGTATTAACTCAATCATTGATACGATTCAATGTCCGATTGATTGAAATCAATCCAATGGATGTTTAAGTGCTGCTCAAATTTGGGTTATGCTTTGTCATTAGTCGTGATTCCGATGGATGTTTAAGTAATTTCACTTTGTCATTAATTGTGATTCCGATGGATGTTTAAGTGTTTACACTTTGTCATTCGTTGTGAATCCGATGGATGTTTAAGTGATTTCGCTTTGTCATTCGTTGTGAGGATTTCCATCTCGTGAATTATCGTAAATGCTGTATTAAGTTACTAACCTAGTTTGTGTGCATGTTATTTAAATTAGGTTAAAAGACTAATCAGTAGTCTAAACTCTGCCCGTACAAATCTGAAATATTATCACAAGGTAGCATAACTTTGGAATTATTAAGGTACGGATCCTTACCCTCACTCCTTATTGCTTCATATTCAAATTGTTATAAACCCATTAAATTCATATATCTTTTAAAACTCCTCACGTCTTTGATTATCGATTCATTTGACAGTCCGTTGGATTCCTATTCTAATCATAACTTTGGATTTAGCTTTCATGTCATGCGATAGTATTATGTTAATTGTACTCATTATCGCATGTTCCACTATATGTTACGTCTTGTTATGAAAAATATTTTGATAAGTTATGTAAATAAGACCATTTGTACTCTGATACCCTGAGTATCGCTTCTCGTGGAGTGTCCCACGAGCATGTTGTTGCGGCATCGACATCATGTGCTCCATCCGTGACGGAGAGATTAGTTCACGGCGTCCCTAGGTACAAGTGAGGTACAAAGCTACTAGGAGGCGTATGGATCGATCCTAGGATTTAAGTTAAGGAGGTGGATAGCGGGTATGCCAACTCGCCATCTCATGTGATAATTATGCAGGAGTAGCTACCTGTGTATTGTCACATTTTAAGTTGGCTCATGGGTACATCCGTATGATTTAAAATTACGTTACTTGTATCGTATCATTTTCGAATAAAGTTCCATTCGGATAACATTTCATATAAAGCGTTACTTGTTATTTGAGCCTATTATTCCGTACTGAGCATTTGGCTCATTCCGTAAACTTCTTGTATGTACAGGTTCACAGGTTATTTCGGGCGGGGGAAAGAGAGAAGAATAAAGCCTAGGAATAAATCTGAAGATGTTAGTTAATCAAGTCGAATGTCTCCGTTTGTATATTAACCTTAAGTTAAGTTGTCGTGTGGTTGTATCCTTATCAAATAAATAAATGGAATTATGACTTTTGTTTATGATACCACTGTTATTGTGACACGTCAGCCCTTCTGGGTTGGGGTGTTACAGCTATGGTATCAGAGCAACGGCTCTTTCCTGTAGAAAACTTGAAGATAGTAATTAAAAACCTGTGAGGAATGGGTAGATATTTATGATAGGATTCAACTTGGTCTCTTATGTTTTCTTTTCTAACTCCTACGTCTATTCTTATAGATGCCTCCTCGTCGTCCGCTACGTAGGAGTACTCGTACTAACCATGTACGTAACAACACTTCTTCGAATGAGACTCCAGTTGATCCAAACATAATTAATGCTATCAACCAGGCTGTTGCCGGGTTGCTTCCAAACCTTGTTGCTCAAACCGCTGAGGCCGTTATTCAACAAACTCGTCATCCAGAACGTAATAACACGAATCCAATCTCTGGTGAAGAAATTCGTGAGAATACCACGAACCATACTACCTATAGTATAGACATATGGATCGCTAAATTCCAAAAACAAAAGCCGAAATCCTTTAGTCACGCTACTAATCCAGTCGAAGCAAGAAACTGGATAGCTCATGTTGAAAAGATCTTTGGAGTTCTTGGAGTTCCGGAGCAATACAAAGTTAGATTGGCTACCTACAAACTTGAAGATGACGCACAAACTTGGTGGGAAGGATATAAGCAAGTCAAAGGAGGGGATGATTTTGACGCTAATCTTTCATGGGTCGACTTTCGTACCATCTTTTACGACAAGTATTTTTCTACCGCTGATAAAGAAGCTTATATCAGGGAGTATGCAGTAATTCGACAGGGGAGTGATGAACCAGCCTCTGAGTTCATTACTAGATTTTCCAGGTTGGCTAGTATTATAGGAGACGTTGCAGGATCAGCAGAAGTCCAGGCAGAAAAATGCAAGTGGGCAGTCAATGATCGAATTCGGAAGTCGATCATGTATATGAAATTTAAGGATATCACCGAAGTTACTGATGCTATCAAAACTTTTGAATTCGAGAGAAAAGAATTTTTATCTCGAACTGGGGATAATAAGAAGAGAAATAGGGAAGGACAACTTAAGCAGGAAATCGGCCAATCATCCAGTATGCCACAACATCAAGACCGCAAAGTGCAAGGAAATCAAAACTCTGGAAATCAGGCACGTCTATGGCAACCTAGACTGCAAAACCCGAGGCCTGCTCCAAACCAGATTCAGTTGTATGCAGAACCTATTAGAGCTCAACCACTGAATCAACATGTAAACCCGAATCAGATTACATATCCTCTATGTAATACTTGTGGTAAGCGACATCAGGGCATATGTCACCGAAGTACAGGAGCATGCTTTAGATGTGGCCAAACTGGACACATGATCAAGGAGTGTACAAAGAAAGACACTAAGAAGAATAACCGACCAAACGTTGCACCACCCAATGTTGGAGGAAGAGTTTTCGCACTTTCTGCTACTGATGCTGCTAATACCCCAGGTACTGTGTCGGGAACCCTTCAGCTTGGTAAACATAGTATCTATGTGTTATTCGATACAGGAGCAACCCATTCTTTAGTATCCCACTCGTTTACTAAGTACCTTCCGATAAGACCAACTCTCTTAAATCATACTTTAACCATTTCCACTCCCATGGAAAATTCATCCGTAATCACTTACGTATATAAAGATTGTCCGATCCGTATTGAATCTATTGTGTGTAAGGCAGACCTATTTCCAATAGATATGTGTGACTTTGATGTTATTCTAGGGATAGATTGGTTGTCTCGACATCGCGTAACTATAGATTGTCATTTCCGTCGTGTTATTTTCGGCGATCTTCATCATCCTGATATTATATATCAGGGAACTCAAGCTCATAAATCTCTTAAAATTATCTCTGCGCTCAAAGCTCGAAAATTCATATCAAACGGCTGTGCTGGATTCCTAGCATCGGTTAAGGATACTTCTGCTAGTGTTAATAGTATCGATAGCCATCCCGTTGTCCGTGAATATCCTGATATATTTCCGGATGAACTACCGGGACTACCACCCGACCGTCAGGTAGAATTCACCATCGACTTGATCCCTGGTGCCGAACCTATTTCTAAAGCTCCATACCGTATGGCTCCAATGGAACTGAAGGAGTTGAAGGAACAATTGCAAGAATTGCTAGATCTAGGATTCATAAGACCCAGTGTTTCACCTTGGGGTGCTCCGGTCTTATTTGTGAAAAAGAAAGACGGTAGTATGCGTTTATGTATTGACTACCGAGAGCTGAACAAGATTACTATTCGTAATCAGTATCCTCTGCCTCGCATTGATGATCTCTTTGATCAACTTCAGGGGGCTCAGTTCTTCTCAAAAATCGACCTGAGGTCCGGGTACCATCAGTTAAAGATCAAAAATGATGATGTTCCCAAGACCGCCTTTCGTACTCGTTATGATCATTACGAATTCTTGGTTATGCCCTTTGGGCTAACTAACACACCCGCAGTCTTCATGGATTTGATGAATCGTGTATTTCACAAATTCGTAGATAAATTCGTTATTGTTTTTATCGATGACATTCTGGTATATTCTAAGAGTCGTGACGAGCATGAAGCTCATCTACATGCAGTACTTAGAACCTTGCGGCATGAGAAGTTGTACGCTAAGTTTTCCAAATGTGACTTTTGGCTTAGCCAAGTGGCATTTCTAGGTCATGTCATATCAGCAAAGGGAATTATGGTAGACCCAACGAAGGTTGAAGCTATTACCAAATGGCCAAGACCCACTTCTGTTACAGAAATACGAAGTTTCTTGGGTCTTGATGGCTATTACCGAAGATTTGTTGAAAGATTCTCGGTAATTGCTTTACCACTTACAAAACTCCTAAGGAAAGGGGTGAAGTACTCATGGAATGAGGAACAAGAGAAAAGCTTTGAAGAATTGAAGAAACGACTCGTATCCTCCCCGATACTCACTCTCCCTTCTGGATCAGGAGGTTACCAAGTCTATAGTGATGCCTCAAAGAAAGGATTAGGTTGTGTGCTAATGCAACATGGGAAGGTTATCGCTTATGCCTCCCGTCAGTTAAAGCCTTATGAAGTTAACTACCCTACACATGATTTAGAACTAGCCGCAGTCGTCTTTGCACTTAAGATTTGGCGACACTATCTGTATGGTGAAAGTTGTGACATTTTTACCGACCATAAGAGCCTCAAGTACATATTTACCCAGAAAGAGCTAAATATGAGGCAAAGAAGGTGGTTAGAACTTTTAAAAGATTACGACGCAAATATTCAATACCATCCAGGCAAAGCCAATGTTGTAGCTGACGCGTTGAGCCGAAAGAATTCCGGGACTATATCTTGCTTACAAATTCAGCCTCGTATTAGGAGGGATCTCGAAAGAATGAACATTTGGCTTCAGGTTAGTAAATCTGATGGATATCTAGCTAGAATGCAGATTGAACCCGACCTCATATCACATATCAAAGATGCACAGAAGCAAGATGGAGAACTTTGGGCAATTGTGCAAAATCTTGAGGTGGGTAAGCAATCTGAATTTCGTATAGACCATCATGGGGTGATTTGGTGCGGTAAAAGACTTTGTGTACCCGATGACTCCACCCTTCGTGAGTCATTGTTAGCCGAAGCTCACAGCTCACCATTTTTAATTCACCCAGGATCTACCAAGATGTATCGAGACTTAAGACAGAACTTCTGGTGGAATGGCATGAAAGAAGACGTTGCTCGATACGTAAGTAAATGTCTCACTTGCCAACAAGTGAAAATTGAACACAAACGAGCCAGCGGTCTGTTGCAGCCATTGGATATTCCCATATGGAACTGGGATGAGATCACAATGGATTTTGTTACTGGTTTGCCTAAGACTTTCAAGAAGAATGATGTTGTATGGGTTGTTGTCGATAGATTGTCGAAGTCAGCACATTTTCTACCGATTCAACAAGGATTTTCGGTTAATAAGTTATCCGAAATATTTCTTCAAGAAATTATTCGACTCCATGGCACACCATCTTCCATTATTTCCGATAGAGACCCACGTTTCACCTCACGCTTTTGGAAAGGTTTTCAGGCAGCTTGGGGTACACGACTGAAGTTTAGTACGGCTTTCCATCCACAAACAGATGGGTAGTCAGAACGCACGATTCAGACCTTGGAAGACATGCTCCGAGCATGTGCACTTGAATGGTCTGGAAACTGGGATGAATATCTATGTCTTGTTGAGTTCGCTTACAACAATAGTTGGCAAGCAAGTATTGGCATGGCACCTTTTGAGCTTTTGTACGGTCGGAAATGTCGCGCACCGATCTGCTGGGATGAAGTTGGAGAAAAGATTA
Organism: Helianthus tuberosus; assembly: GCA_030545235.1. Classification (NCBI taxonomy): domain Eukaryota; kingdom Viridiplantae; phylum Streptophyta; class Magnoliopsida; order Asterales; family Asteraceae; genus Helianthus; species Helianthus tuberosus. The sequence continues at coordinate 28,195 of JARYGA010011967.1, forward strand.
TTGAAGGGCCAGAACTAGTTCAGATTACAAATGAAAAAGTCACTATGGCACGAGAAAAACTGAAAGAAGCTCAGAGCAGACAAAAGAGCTATGCAGATCAAGATAGACGACCACTTGAATTTAAAATTGGTGACCACGTATTCTTAAAGGTATCACCTTGGCGGGGTGTTCGTAGATTTGGAATTAAAGGGAAGCTTAGTCCCCGTTTCATCGGTCCGTTTGAAATCCTTGAAAGAATTGGAGAAGTGTCATATCGACTGGCTTTACCACCTCGGCTCTCTCACGTTTATAACGTTTTTCATGTCTCCTCGTTAAGAGGATATAATTATCATCCACTCCATGTCATTAGTTATCCGTTACTTACAATTCACAAAGATTTGTCCTACGAAGAGGAACCTGAAGCCATCTTAGATCGACAAGAAAGGGTTTTGCGTAGGAAAGTAATTCCTTTTGTTAAAATCCTCTGGAAAAATCACTCTGAACACGAAGCAACATGGGAATCTGAAGAATCAATTCGCTCTCTATACCCTAATCTATTCTAGTAATAGAATTTTAGTCGAGTTAACGGTAAATCTTGCTCTTTGATATATGTTCATTTGTTCTGTTTACGGTCAATCATGCTTTACCTTATGTGAATATATCTTAGCTATGATTAAGCATATCTATGTAGGAGATATCAGTACCAATAGTCACTCTATTATCTGTAAGTCTATATTGACTTTTCGTACGGTAAGATATTTTATTAAGATACGTTATAGGAAGAACCATTAGGACATGGTAGTAAGTGTCACACCCCCAAAATCCACCTGCGGAGTACTACAGCTTGGAGGCGTGACTGACCAGGATCCAGCCACCAATCATATTGAACAAGCATATAAGTAGTTATAACATCCAACCAATACAATTGGTGTTCAAACAAAACATAGTTAAGTTGCAAGTGGAAGCATAAGTCTTAAATCAAAACATAAGTTTAATTGTTTCAAAGTTTAACATGGCACACAGTCGTCCATGTCCCACAACGATCCTCCTCCATGCAAGCTCCAGCTAAGAACCTAAGGACCTGCAAAGCATGTAGTAACGAGTCAACAACAAGTTGAGTGAGTTCACGGTTGGGTGTTTGTTTTAAGTTGTTCTGAAAATCTGTTTCCTTTATCTGGCATCCTGCCGTGGGGGTTACCCCATAGTTAAAAACGTGACTTGTTTATTCCCGGTTACTCTGGCAATCCAGCTGTGGGGGCTACCCCGTGTTAGTTATCTGGCATTTCGGCCGTGGGGGCTACCCCATGTATACACTAGACTCGTTACCATATCGACTGCTGACTGTAGTCATGTTTAAGTGCCCTGAAACTGTCAATGTCTATCATCATTGACGTGCCCCAGATCCATTAGTTCACGCCCGTCCTCTGCGGCATGGTGTGAGGTTTGTCAGACCTAAATAGCGCTATCTAACTAATGACCCGCTCGCCATTGGCCCGGCGATTAAGTCGATATAAAAAGGGAGGGACTTCGTGATAGAGTTTTGGTCTAGTATGAGTTATCTGTCCGTGAGGACGAGGAATTACATTCCTGAACCATTGCTGTCCTACCCAAGGAGGACGAGGAACCCATGTTCCTTAACCCCATTCCCAACCCAGGGAATCCCATGCTTTGTAGAGGGTGTGAACTCACCTTGGTTTGCTCGGTAGATACACAGAAAAGTCAAACAAGCAATATTGTGGTCACTCGCGTCCTATCATAGTTGTATCATACAAGTCAGGTTCAAACCACGTATTGCACGTATCTTCTACACGTATGCTAGCACATTGCATGCAAGTTTCATCCATGGCAGCCCAAATAATTATTCATATACAACAGCACGTATAAGGTCCATGTATTAGGCCCAAAGGTCCGGCCCAATCACTTAAGTCCGAAATGAGGTGCAAGTCCAAACAGCGTGTACCTGCGTATAGTCTCGAGTCGCAACCAGGCGTTCTCGACTCGCAACCTGAGTCGCAAACTGCGGTCTCGAGTTATCATGGTCACGGTCTCGAGTCGCAACATGGCTCGTAACCGTGGTTTCGAGTCATAAGGTTTGTGTGCTGATCACGTGTGGTTTCGAGTCGAAACTATGGGTTTGCGACTCGCAACCTGTGTCGCAACCGGGGATCTCGACTCGTCATGCGGTGGTCTCGAGTCGCAACCGAAGGTCTCGACTGGACATCTGCTGATTTCCGACATGTACTATCCAATGAGGTTTTAATTTCATGCAACCATTTGTACTATCCACTAAACATGTTTTCTTGTCTAAACCTCTATCAAAATAGATCAAACAACCAGATTTCAAATATTCAAGACATGTTCATATGATATTCAACAAGTTCTTCATACATTCATCATGTTCATCAAATATTCAAGTATATCATCAAACGAAATCATGAACAACAACTTATCAACATCTATGATATCAACACAATAAATCACCCTAATAGTAAGCTTTCGGTTCTTAACACAAGAGTATACAATCCGATATATATGAACATTATCTAACATACATGTGCAAGCCGATTTCATGAACATCAACAACCATGGTTTAAATCACATTTAGACACAAGACATCATGAGTTCATTATGCGACATATCCGAAATCAAAACATGTTAGCCGATTATCACCACCATACACATCCGAGAATATGATAAGACCATAATCATACATTTTTCCACTTATTTAAACATGGAGACAAGTATTCAATCATCAAGCACAAATACTTAATACATGGTAAGGCACTAACCGATTGGGTTCTCTAAGTGTGAGGGTATGAAGAGTTGATGAGTGAACTTCCGAATGGTGATTCCGAGCTCGATCCGAGAGTCCTAGTGCCACCGGTTTGATCCAAGAAGAAGGAGAAGGAATGTGATGCTTGGTGTCTAGGGTTTTAGTGAGAGAATGGAGAGTGTGTGTGAGAGTGAGTGTGTTGTCCAAAGAAATGGCAAACATGGATAATCACCAAGGTTATATACCCGTCCCAAGTAGTGCACCCTAATGGGTCTTCGAATAGGCTAAGTGTGTGCGTGGCCCAACCGGCCCATATGTTACTGTTCACTCGAGACCACATGGTCTCGAGTCGGGTTCTTGTTGTCTCGGTTCATATACATACTCGCATACATACAATCACAAACATAATCATATAAGCTCACATATATCATTCATTAAATCATCAAATTAGTTAGTCACTTAGCGTTCAAGCGTACAACGAAAGGTTCTAAATCTCGAGTTGTCACAGTAAGGTAATTGACAATTATGGTCATGAACGTAATTATGAATTTCAGATACACATGTGTGTTTAGGAGATTATTATATAAGTTAGTAACTCTGCTATGAAAATTTCGTTTCCATTACTTAGGTGATATATTCTTATTTGAAAAATTTCGAGGACGAAATTTCTTTTAAGGGGGTAATAGTTGTAATAACCATAAATTTAAAAACATTATTTTAGAAATAAAAGAATTATAATAATTTATAATAAACTAAACATTTATCTTATGATCCATCCTTCTGTATATCAACCAAAACAATTATTATTATTTATAAATTATCCAATAGGAAACCCTAATTAAGACACCCAAGTAATTCTGTACAAACCCTAGAATTTTCAGAATCAGGATTAGGGCCCCTAAAACTCAGGGGGGGTATTCCCTACTTGACGATTATCCTAATAACTTGCTGTCGAAGTTGAAATTTTAAAATCTGTCGACTCAGCTAGGCTAGTCCCACACGTGGCAACCCTATGCATAAAATAAGTTTCTACGCGGGCCGCGTAAGGATAGGTTAAATGTCACGCGGGCCGCGACAATGTCAAAATTTCAGTATAAATAGAGGATGTTGGGACTTGATTCTGGGCACAAAAACGACGAAGAAACTCAAAATACGCGCTTAAGGTTACAACCACACGAAAACTAAACTTAAGGTTAATCATTGATACGATTCAATGTCCGATTGATTGAAATCAATCCAATGGATGTTTAAGTGCTGCTCAAATTTGGGTTATGCTTTGTCATTAGTCGTGATTCCGATGGATGTTTAAGTAATTTCACTTTGTCATTAATTGTGATTCCGATGGATGTTTAAGTGTTTACACTTTGTCATTCGTTGTGAATCCGATGGATGTTTAAGTGATTTCGCTTTGTCATTAGTTGTGAATCCGATGGATGTTTAAGTATCGCACTTTGTCATTCGTTGTGAGGATTTTCATCTCGTGAATTATCGTAAATGCTGTATTAAGTTACTAACCTAGTTTGTGTGCATGTTATTTAAATTAGGTTAAAAGACTAATCAGTAGTCTAAACTCTGCCCGTATAAATCTGAAATATTATCACAAGGTAGCATAACTTTGGAATTATTAAGGTACGGATCCTTACCCTCACTCCTTATTGCTTCATATTCAAATTGTTATAAACCCATTAAATTCATATATCTTTTAAAACTCCTCACGTCTTTGATTATCGATTCATTTGACAGTCCGTTGGATTCCTATTCTAATCATAACTTTGGATTTAGCTTTCATGTCATGCGATAGTATTATGTTAATTGTACTCATTATCGCATGTTCCACTATATGTTACGTCTTGTTATGAAAAATATTTTGATAAGTTATGTAAATAAGACCATTTGTACTCTGATACCCTGAGTATCGCTTCTCGTGGAGTGCCCCACGAGCATGTTGTTGCGGCATCGACATCATGTGCTCCATCCATGACGGAGAGATTAGTTCACGGCGTCCCTAGGTACAAGTGAGGTACAAAGCTACTAGGAGGCGTATGGATCGATCCTAGGATTTAAGTTAAGGAGGTGGATAGCGGGTATGCCAACTCGCCATCTCATGTGATAATTATGCAGGAGTAGCTACCTGTGTATTGTCACATTTTAAGTTGGCTCATGGGTACATCCGTATGATTTAAAATTACGTTACTTGTATCGTATCATTTTCGCATAAAGTTCCATTCGGATAACATTTCATATAAAGCGTTACTTGTTATTTGAGCCTATTATTCCGTACTGAGCATTTGGCTCATTCCGTAAACTTCTTGTATGTACAGGTTCACAGGTTATTTCGGGCGGGGGAAAGAGAGAAGAATAAAGCCTAGGAATAAATCTGAAGATGTTAGTTAATCAAGTCGAATGTCTCGGTTTGTATATTAACCTTAAGTTTAGTTTTCGTGTGGTTGTATCCTTATCAAATAAATAAATGGAATTATGACTTTTGTTTATGATACCACTGTTATTGTGACACGTCAGCCCTTCTGGGTTGGGGTGTTACAATTATCACATAACTTTGAAATTTTCTCGAAAAGTTGTTATGTTCGATTATGTTGGCACATTAATATATATATTAGTCCATATACATATATTTTTATGATTTTGCGACTCGAACGATTTTATTGGTGACCATTATTGTGTAAATCCGTTAACTCTCCCGTTTATACGCAATATATCTACGATTTGCGCGTCGTAATTTATATACATAAATGTTCATATAATTTAACACTGAAACACACAAAACCTTGTTAGCTTGTCTATTTTGTAATTTTTAAAGCAAATACACATAAAATATCTCATATGTACCAAATTTCATGCTCGACAAGCAAGTTACACATTTAACGCAATTTTACCGTTTCCACCGCACAAAACGCACAAATATACATTCCTAATTCAAATCATTAAAATCATGTTAAAACTTAACATATTCTCACATTCTCATGTTTATATCACATAACACATTTTAACACATAAGGTTTACCCAAAATTTTACCCATACTAGTGTACTTAGAAAAATGCGTATTTTAGCGATTCGGTAACGGTTTCGGGCGTCGGAAGTCACATATGACCAACCAAACACCAAGTAAACTTAAAATTAGTTTAAATAATTATTTTTAAACTAAAACATCAGTTTATTTACTGATCTAAATCAGTTTTATAAAAGTCACTCGAAAAGCCGATTTTTGACCGTTTTAACGCATAGTTTTGCGTTAAACGTTACTATAACCATCCCAACTCGAAACGACTTGATATTTTAACAAAATACATGTTACTTACTGATTAAAATAGTGGTTATAATCAGATTAGTGCTGTTTTTGTGTAAGTCACCTAAATCATGCGATTTCACGTATTTTACAACTTTTAATGCATCAAGTACAACATGCAAAGCTAGCAAACACTATGACAAGGTTATATGTCACTAAACACTTTAAAATAACTTTATTTTAGTGTTTATAATCTGCCCATATCTGATTTTTACTCAATCATACTCAAAACACATTATTTCACCTATTTTACAAGTTTTTAAGCCTCATGTATAACATGCAAAGCAAGTAAACTTTATAACAAAGTTTTATACCATTTTAACACTTCAAATAATTATATTTTTAGTGTTTAGAACTTGATTAAATATTATCTTCATCATACCATATATAAATCATCATTTCATGAACATTCATCCACATGCATGCTTAAGTACAAACATCTAACGCATACAATTCATATCATCATCAACATGCATGAATTAAACTATATCTATCATGCTTTTAGCTCATGTTTTAATATTCAAGAACATCATCATCTTCATATGATCATCATTGAATCTTTTAACATAACTACAAGACATACACATTCTTGTATACCTAAGACTTTTGATCATCAAAAATTCACATGCATGTTGGTATATGCATACATACACGGCCATATACATATACACATTCGAACTCAAAAATTTACTTTTCACATATTCAAGATCTCACTTCAAATCACCAAAAACCCTTTTCAAATTGTTCATGCATTAACTTTCAAGAATCAATCAAACATATATCAATCGAAAATCAATACTAATTCCTTATGCACACACGGCCACAAGCACACATACATGCATCCTTATTTTTATTTTTTTACAAAAACCCATTTGTTTTTAGTTTTCAAGTTTTGTGATTAAATTCAAGAACGAGAGAAACTTCCATCAACATTAAGACCATCAAGAATCAAAAACAAGGTTTCTAAAATAAATTTTATACCTTCAAGATTCAAGTAGGTTTTGACATGATTCTTTTGATGTTTCAAAGCTTATTTCACCAAGAAAACACCATTGGATCATCAAAATAGCTTGGAAACACCTTAGATTTAATGATGTTCTTGCAAGAACATCGAAATTTTCGAAAATATGGATGTGATAAGGGGGTGTTCGGCTGAAATTTTGTAGAGAGGGAGATGAAATTTTGAAATGAATGTTTGATCTTGATTTATGAGGTTATGGGGGACATAAGTGCATGCTCATCACACCACCTCCACCCATGGCCAATAGGAACATGAGAGAGGAGAGAGACAACCTTGCATGGCAGCCATTTCACTCTCTCTCTCATATATACACGGATACACACATATACATATATAGAGTGGGGATCCTACGGAAAGTGTGTTTTTGCTATAAAGTCTAGGAAGCGATCTGGGCCATCCAATAGGTGTGTTTAATGGTTGAGATCATCTTGGTGGCATTTTGGTAATATGTGTTTCTTAAAAATAGGATTATTTAATTAATCAGGGGTAGATATGTCGTTTAGCTTGTCTTAAATATCGAAATAATTGTCATTCCATAACCACCCACATTTCTTGCAATTTTTTTCTCTGTCTCTCTCCATTTCTCTCTCTCTCTCTCTCTCTCTCTCTCTCTCTCTTCCTTCTATCCTTCATGAAGAAACACATCAAGAAAACACATCGTATTAATCTGCTTGCTAATCTGCTTGCTGTTAAAACACAGCGTTAAGAAATCCTCCAGCATTACCAGCATGGATGGTTAAACACAACGTATGAATCTGCTTGCTGTTAAAACACAACTGTATGAATCTGAATGCTAAAACACAACTGTATGAATCTGCTTGCTCTTAAAACACAACTGTATGAATCTGAATGCTAAAACACAACTGTATGAATCTGAATGCTGTTAAAACACAACTGTATGAATCTGCTTGCTGTTAAAACACAACTGTATGAATCTGCTTGCTGTTAAAACACAACTGTATGAATCTGAATGCTAAAACACAACTGTATGAATATGCTTGCTGTTAAAACACAACTGTATGAATCTGAATGCTAAAACATAACTGTATGAATCTGCTTGCTGCTAAAACACAACTGTATGAATCTGAATGCTAAAACACAACTGTATGAATCTAAATGCTTAAACACAACTGTATGAATATGCTTGCTGTTAAAACACAACGTCAAGAATATTCTGGTGGTTTCCAGACATAATTAAAAATCGATACTGTAACACCTGTGCCTCCACGGCCATCAAACAAATACCGAACCAATGAAATATTATATTTCATACTTTGGATTTGTAAAAATATGTGTATCATTTGCACATATCAATTTTTGTTCAATTCCAAACTCTAAATCGCTTTCTGGAAGGTTGTACGCGCACCGATGCGTAAATATAACCAGTTTAATGCAACAAACACTCTGGAATACTGACATAGGCTTAACATATCTTAAATAACCTTTACATAACTTAGAAATAAGTTTTGAAGGCTTTGGTATGGCAAAAACAAGTTAATTCGCTTACAGGGACTAAACTTGACAAACTGCGAAAGTTTGCCAATTTGAACTGTAACAGACATTCCAAAACATGACCATAAGTTAAACACACCTTAAATATCCTCTACATAGCTTAGAAATAGGCTTTAATGGGTTCGGTGTGCTAAAATAAACTTTTGGGTCATTCAGGGACTAAAAGTGTCAAAAAGTGCACAAGTTTGCATTTTCGCGCATACCTTACGTTCTGAATACATCTGGACATCCAAAAATTTATGTAAGCACTAAAATATTTTATTTTAGTGTTTGGCATAAGAAAAATCCATTCGTCACGCATTTTGGATCGTTTTTCGCGCTTGTGCGCATTTCCGTCGTAATTAAGCGAACATCGCGTTCGTACGACCAAACGAACCAACATCCGACATATTTTTGAGCATGTTTCATGTCCACAATGTTTAGGCATCATTTTAGGGCCTTAAAGTTGGCTTTACGGGCCTTGGAAGTGTCGGGAATGGCCTTAAACACGTGCAGGGACTGAAACTGTAAATTCTGAAACATGTTGCTGATCAGACAAGGCCAGGAGGCCCGCCTGAGCCTTGTGTAATCCTGAAGCGGGCCGCGTGGCTCCTTCTGACCAGATTAACTGCATTTAATAGCAGATTACAGCTGTTTATTTCACAACCACACACTCACACTTGCCTAGTCAGCTGATAAGAACCCATTTTTAGTTCCCACAATATTCCAACAAGTGTAGGCATGAGATTCGATCACGTTTTCCAAGAAACGATCCTAAAGGTTCGGGAAACACTATAAATACCCCATGCCATCCATTGCTAAACTCACTAGAATTTTGATTTGAGAAACTCTAAGTTGAAACCATTGTTTCATACCTGAGATTCTTGAATCGAGATTAGCATTCGGGGACCCTTCGTAAGTATTCTTTCGTTCTTTTATTGCTTTTCGAGTCTTTTCGAGTCTGAAAGTCAAACTTTGTTTGACTTTCTGCATTGACCAGTTTATGGTCAATGCGAAGTTCGTTTGAACTTCGCAACGTGAGTGTAATCACGTTGGTTATAGTCCCTTGGGACTATGCCTACTGATTACCACGTTGTCTAGGGTCATAGGGTAAGCGATCTAATAAATCGCTTATACCTTCGAACCCGACCCATTTGGTCGATCATTAGGATCCGACCAAATACATTAGGTGACCATAGTATATAGGGAATAACCTTCCGAGGTTATACCTTATGGTCACATCGTTTGAGTAGTTGTATGATAGGTAATTAATATGCCTTAGGTAAATTACCAGAATACCCTTTTCATGTATAATTGGTAATTAAGCATATGTAACCTAAACTTTTGTCACATAACTGATTATGTAACATGTTTAGGCATATAACACTTGTCATAGGACTAGTTAGGCGGTCCGAACGCGTTTCACGCGAACGACGCGTTAAAGTAGCATAAGCTACCTAAACGGGTCGTAATGGGTCGTAAGCACTTAGGTTAAGTTTCATTTAGTATGTAGGCTTTGTTGAACCATATTACACGAGTCTCCATACTCGTTTGGTTTACAAACCCTCATGCTACCCGATCTTCCGATTTAGGTCCGGTTTATTAACATAGTTACCTATATTAAGTGCCGTTTGATTCCGTGATCTCTAAGCATTGTTTGGTTGTTACTCAAGGACTACTGAGCAATCTCAAGTGAGTACATAGACCCCTCTTTTACTGTTTTCCAAACTGTTTTGGGGTGGAACACATGTGCCTACTTGTTACTTTCATGCTTTCCTGCTTTCACATCATATACTTGCTATGTTCATTAGTACATTTATAGTACATGATTTCATTGTTTTACATTACATTTTATGCTACGTGTGCCATTGTGTGCATACTTAGTACATTGTTTTACATTTACATTTTATGCTATGTATGTCCGTTGGTTACATACTTAGTACAGTGTTTTCATCACATGCTTACATGTTGTTATGACATTTGGGTTGTTTACAACGGAACAATACATTCATTAACATTAGCTACGCCATTCGTTAGTAGGTAGTGGTACCATAGGAATTGACAACTCCCGTTCTTGAAATCCTGGGTTGGAGTGGATTGGAAGGAATGACCGAATTCGATATACATAAGTTAGATAAACCTTTAAATTGTTTAAGGGTTTATCGCCACAGTCTCAAGTGTCACACCCCGACCACGTAGAACATACAAAACGTGGCGGAAACATCGGGGAGTGTTGTAACAGAATTAATGTTTCACAACCATGGATATTAAAGTTTCGTTTTATTCATCAAACAAACAAGTTACATTGTCTTTAAACAAGAAATAAAGAGTACATAACATAAATTAACTAGTTCTTGTCTCGTTTTAAGTCACTAAGGCACAGGTCCGCCTAAGTATGTCTTGATAAGTCCTATGCATCATCTCCTGAAAACACATGTGAAAATAGGTACGTCAGCATAAAAATGCCTGTGAGATACATAGGTTTTGTGAAAATAGGTTTCATGACTTATGTTTGAGAAAATGTTTAGTCATGAACCTTGTAATTTGCTTTGTTTTGTAAATCATTTGAAAAACGATAAGATCAGATGATATGTATAAATAAGAGAATAATGTATGGTTAAATGAATAACCATTGTAAAATGAGTTTGTATAAGATAAGTTGCTTGTAAAACAATGTATTGTGAAAAATATGTTATTTGTATAAAATGTTATATGTCTCAAACTGAAATGATTTAAATAACGCTACGATATGTAATACCATACAAACACTTATATATAGGAAGTACCAGCGGCGTATCCACCATGCTTGTATGATATTACACACGCCTCGTTACTTAATCACTTACTCAAACCAAACCAAACAATGTAAGATGTCTAACAATTGTAGAAATGTTTATGTATAGTCAAATACGGTTCACACGGTTCACAGATACAAACGGTTCACAGATACAAACGGTTCATAGATACAAACGGTTCACAGATACAAACGGTTCACATAGTCAAATGTTTACAACGGTTCACATAGTCAAATGTTTACAACGGTTCACATAGTCAAATGTTTACAACGGTTCACATAGTCAAATATTTACAACGGTTCACATAGTCAAATGTTTACAACGGTTCACATAGTCAAATAGTTATAAACGGTTCAAAAATGTAATGTAAAACGATGTGCTAAGTATGTACACAATGGACATCCATAGCATAAAATGTAATGTAAAACGATGTACTAAGTAATGCACACAATGGGCACACCTAGCATGAAATGTAATGAAATCATGTACTATAATGTACTAATGAACATAGCAAGTATATGATGTGAAAACAGGAAAGCACGAAAGTAACAAGTAGGCACATGTGTTCCACCCCAAAATGTTTGGAAAACAGTAAAAGAGGGGTCTATGTACTCACTTGAGATTGCTCAGAAGTCCTAAGATAACCACCAAGCAATGCTAGAGATCACGAAATATCAAACGGCACCTAATATAGGTAACTACATTAATAAGCCGGACCTAAATCGGAAGATCGGATAGGATGAGGGCTCGTAAACCAAATGAGTATGGGAACTCATGTAGTATGGTTTAATAAAGCCTACATACTAAATGAAACCTAACCTAAGTGCTTGTGACCCATTACGACCCGTTTAGGTAGCTTATGCTACTTTAACGCGTCGTTCGCGTGAAACGCGTTCGGACCGCCTAACTAGTCCTATGACAAGTAATATATGCCTTAACATGTCTAATATGGTTGTCAAATCAGTTTAGATGTCAAAAGTTATGTTACATATGATTAAAACGAATTTCGGCATCAAAGGGGTATTTTGGTAATTTACCTAAGGCATATAAACTACCTATCATACCACTACTTAAACGAAGCGACCATAAGGTATAACCTCGGAAGGTTATTCCCTATATACTATGGTCACCTAAAGTGCTTGGTCGGATCCTAATGATCGACCAAACGGGTCGGGTTCGAAAGTATAAGCGATTGTTTAGATCGCTTACCTCACGACCCTATATAAGCACTAAACTAAAAGTGACGAGCTAAGCATGCTAAAACATGCTTAACTAAGTTTAGAAAACAGGTTTGGTATCAAAACAAACGGTTTTGATACCCCTAAGTAGTTTGGTTACAAAATACGCAAGAATACGTATTCTGACCGAAACTACGGCTCGTCACTGAGCCTAGATAACGTGGTAATCAGTAGGTATAGTCACTAGGGACTATAACCATCGTGATCACGCTCACGTTATGAAGTTCAAACGAACTTCGCATCGACCATAAACTGGTTAATGCAGAAATTCAAACAAAGTTTGACTTTCGGACTCGAAAAGCAATAAAAGAACGAAGGAATACTTACGAAGGGTCCCCGAATGCTAATCTAGATCAAAATAGCTCAGGTATGAAACAAAGGTTTCAACTTAGAGCACAAATGATCAGATTCTTGTGAGAAAAGAAGTGAAATGGGTTGGGTATTTATAGGTTTCGGTCCACCGTTAAGATCGTTTCTTGGAGAAGAGGGAATGATCTAGCCCGTACACTTGTCACAATGTTGTGGTAACTGAATTTGGCCACCATAAGAGTTTAACAAGTGGCACTTGACCTTTGGGAGGGGTTAAAGGCTGTTAACTGCTGTTTAAAAACGATTTGCTGCATCTGGCCCAGGCTAGCGCACCGTTACAATGAGAGTGTAGAGGTGCGCTAGACCTTAGTTTGGCAGATTTACAATTTTGGTCCCTGTCATGCATTCAGCCCATTTTCGACACGTTTAAGGCCCATTAACCCCATTTCAAAGCTCTAAAATGAAGTTAAAGTATTGGGAACTTAAAACATGTTCAAAAATATCTCGGATGTCGGTTCGTTTAGCCGTACGGTTGCGATGTTCGGTTAATTACGACGGAATGCGCACAAGCGCGAAAAACGATCCAAATGACGCAACGAATGAATTTTTCTCATGCCAAACACTAAAATAAAATGTTATAGTGCTTACATAAATTTTTGGATGTCCAGATGTATTCAGGACGTGAGTTATGCGCGAAAGTGCAAACTTGTGCACTTTTTGACACTTTTAGTCCCTGAATGACCCAAAAGTTTATTTTAGCACACCGAACCCCTCAAAGCTTATTTCTAAGCTATATAAAGGATATTTATGGTATGTTTAACTTATGGTCATGTTCCAGAATGTTCGTTACAGTTCAAATTGGCATACTTTCACAGTTTGTCAAATTTAGTCCCTGTAAGCGAATAAACTAGATTTTGCCATACCAAAGCTTTCAAAACTTATTTCTAAGTTATGTAAAGGTTAATTAAGGTATGTTAAGCCTATTTCACTATTCCGGAGTGTTCGTTGCATTAAACTGGTTATATTTACGCATCAGTGCGCGTATAACCCTCCAGAAAGCGATTTAAAGCTTGAAATCGAACAAGAGTTGATATGTGTAAACGATACACATATTTTTTTATAAATCCCAGGTATGAAATACAATATTTCATTGGCTTGGTATTTGTTTGATGGTTGAAGTGACACAGGTGTCACAGTCTCCCCTACTTTAGGAAATTTCGTCCCGAAATTTATTCGTAGGAGTCTATTTGTGACTTTGTGTCAAATAACCACCAGAGATATGTAAGGCATAATCCTTTCATTTCCTTAACGGACATTCTTCAGAACGAAAATGAACAGACGGAGTCATTTTCCTCAATGAGTATTCTTCAGAAGCGGAAATGAAGGAATAATCAAACGGGGATTCATTTCCTCAACGGGAAATCTTCAGAAACTTAAAATGATCTTACGGAGTCATTTTCAACGGGTGCTTCATCAGAAATGGAAATGAAAAGGAGAGACAAACGGATATTCATTTCCTCAACGGACAAATCTTTAGAAATGAAAATGAACAAACGGAGTCATTTTCAACAGGTGCTTCATCAGAAATGGAAATGAAAAGGAGAAACAAACGGATATTCATTTCCTCAACGGACAAATCTTCAGAAACGAAAATGAACAAACGGAGTCATTTTCAACGGTTGCTTCATCAGAAATGGAAATGAAAAGGAGAAACAAACAGATATTCATTTCCTCAACGGACAAATCTTCAGAAACGAAAATGAACAAACGGAGTCATTTTCAACGGTTGCTTCATCAGAAATGGAAATGAAAAGGAGAAACAAACGGATATTCATTTCCTCAACGGACAAATCTTCAGAAACGAAAATGAACAAACGGAGTCATTTTCAACGGTTGCTTCATCAGAAATGGAAATGAAAAGGAGAAACAAACGGATATTCATTTCCTCAACGGACAAATCTTTAGAAATGAAAATGAACAAACGGAGTCATTTTCAACGGGTGCTTCCTCAGAAATGGAAATGAATAGAGTTAACTTCTAGGCACATGACAAAGCTCGCTGTGGTTTCTGTGCACTAAATTCCATAATTATGTATGCATCCATAATTACATAATTCCTTGCACAGTCCGCACAGTTTGTCTTGTAATGTTCATAAGCACATAATCACATAGTTGTTTAACTTGATTATTAATTTGTTACTAATTTGTTATTGATTGAGAACGGGTATGGAAACCAGTCAATGGACTTTAATGTCCTCTGGGATCTATCTAAAGAGATAGGAAGATCTCCCAAAAATTCGATTTTGTTTTCAAAGAACATAATAGTCGAATTAAGGAACACAACAATTTTAGAATTCACGGAAATACCCTTAGGTACCCTATTAAGGATTTATAGTGGTACTTTGGGTATTCATCCAGTGTTGTAACTTGCGCCTTGTACTTCGTTTCCTTAGAATAAACGGGTACTTAGGAATTTCGTGGAAACGCAAGAGATCATAGAATGGGAAAATTTTGGGGGTAGTTTGTTCTTCAAAGAATACGGTTCCTTGATTGTCGGTATTGTAAGAGATATGTTGTTTATACATGCCACATAAATACATTTCAATGTATATAAAAGATTTATTTATAAACAACGATAACAACTGTTTCTTGGACCTTGACAACTAAAGAAAATAATACATAAGGATCGATTATTTCTAAACAACGTTGTCTTCCATTCGGTCCGATGTTCATCCCTGTGCTGGATTTGCATTAGCAAGCTTTGGGCAATTTCTTTGGAAATGACCCATCTCGCCACAGTTGAAGCAAGATCCTGGTAGAAGACGACCTTGAGCAGGGTTGTTGCCAGCTTGGTTTGGTGCAGCTGCAGCTGGGCAGACTCTTGCTGTATGGCCTATAAGTCCACAAGTTTGGCATTTGCGGCACTTTACATTGGCATGATGATGGAGGCTACATTGGTTGCACAAGGGTGCAGTTCCATTGTATGGCTTCCTAGCAGGGGGTTGAGCTGGTTGGTTGGGGACGGCTTGATCATTGTGAGTAACCATGGCGAAATTCTGAGAAGCCTTTCGCTTCTTTGACTTCTTAGGGGATCCAGTCTGTTCATCCATGGTCTTTGATTCCTCTATTGGGTTCGATTCCTCGACCGGTTTCTTGTCACCTTTTCGGAAAAGTTTACCTTTCCTGATCTTTGATTCAGTCAAGGTTGCAGATAGCTCAATGGCCTGTCTAACTGTAGTAGGGTTGCTGCCAGTCACAATGTCTTGTATTGAGTCAGGGAGGCCATCAATGTACTTTTCGATTGCCTTATCCAAAGGCGTGACCATGTTTGGGCATAACAGACTTAACTCCTCATAACGGTCCGTGTAGGCTCGATGCTCACCGCTGTCTTGCTCAAGATTGTCGAATTCCCTTTCCAAGGCCCTGATCTCGTGACGAGGACAGAATTCCTTCATCATAAGGGCCCTAAGTTCAGCCCATGTCTGTGCTAGAGCAACTTCTGCACCTCGATCTCTCATAACCCCGTTCCACCACGTAAGGGCTCTTTTCTGGAACACACTCGAAGCAAACTCGACCTTGCGATTGTCAGGACACTGCACGTGGCGGAAAGTATTCTCAATGCTCTCGAACCATTGAAGAAGCCCAGTCGCTCCCTCAGAACCACTAAACTTGAGTGGTTTCGCCGAGTTAAAACTCTTGAAATTGCATGGACCATTGTTGTTGTTGGCTTGATTCCATTGAGCAAAGAGGTTTGGGAATTGAGCAGCCATTTGCTGCGCAATGATTTCTGCCAGTTCGGCAGTCGCTATCTGGCTTTCGCGTCGAGGAGGCATTCTAAAAGAGGAAACATGAAAGGAAACGAGTGAGAGAATTAGACGAAAAGAATGAGATGAAACAAATCTGATGAAAGCAAGGATAGTGGTCATTTGTTTATTACTACAAAGCAACAAACGACACACAGTAACTAATCAAAATAAATGGGTCAAAAATAATGTATCGCGAAGACATGCTCGCCTATAAGTGAACACTCATCCCAAGAATTCCCAGGTAAGCACAACTGGTCTCGCGTCAGATGAGATGTATACGAAGTGCTTGCCTAGACAGAAAACCCAGAATACAGGCATTCACCCTTCCAGTTTGCACTTGTTCACATTATTTAAAGCCCAAAACCTTGACGAGATTTTGAAAACTCATAGGGGTTCAAAACCATATAACAGAGGGTTCAAAACCTTATAATAGAGGGTTCAAAACCTAGTAATCAATCATCCTAGAACAGATGATTAGTTTTCAAAGCGGTTTTGAATTTTTTTTTTTTTTTTTTTTATGTTCTTGTTGTGGTAGTCGCCTAAGGATAGGTGACGGTATTGTTTTATGACTAAACGCAAGTAAACTCGTGTTAGGGTCCTAAGAAGGTTATAGACTAGGTCAAAGAATTACTAATAACCTAATTCCCTATAACCATTGGCTCTGATACCATCTTTTCTGTCACACCCCGACCACGTAGAACATACAAAACGTGGCGGAAACATCGGGGAGTGTTGTAACATAATTAATGTTTCACAACCATGGATATTAAAGTTTCGTTTTATTCATCAAACAAATGAGTTACATTGTCTTTAAACAAGAAATAAAGAGTACATAACATAAATTAACTAGTTCTTGTCTCGTTTTAAGTCACTAAGGCACAGGTCCGCCTAAGTATGTCTTGATAAGTCCTATGCATCATCTCCTGAAAACACATGTGAAAATAGGTACGTCAGCATAAAAATGCCTGTGAGATACATAGGTTTTGTGAAAATAGGTTTCATGACTTATGTTTGAGAAAATGTTTAGTCATGAACCTTGTAATTTGCTTTGTTTTGTAAATCATTTGAAAAACGATAAGATCAGATGATATGTATAAATAAGAGAATAATGTATGGTTAAATGAATAACCATTGTAAAATGAGTTTGTATAAGATAAGTTGCTTGTAAAACAATGTATTGTGAAAAATATGTTATTTGTATAAAATGTTATATGTCTCAAACTGAAATGATTTAAATAACGCTACGATATGTAATACCATACAAACACTTATATATAGGAAGTACCAGCGGCGTATCCACCATGCTTGTATGATATTACACACGCCTCGTTACTTAATCACTTACTCAAACCAAACCAAACAATGTAAGATGTCTAACAATTGTAGAAATGTTTATGTATAGTCAAATACGGTTCACACGGTTCACAGATACAAACGGTTCACAGATACAAACGGTTCATAGATACAAACGGTTCACAGATACAAACGGTTCACATAGTCAAATGTTTACAACGGTTCACATAGTCAAATGTTTACAACGGTTCACATAGTCAAATGTTTACAACGGTTCACATAGTCAAATATTTACAACGGTTCACATAGTCAAATGTTTACAACGGTTCACATAGTCAAATAGTTATAAACGGTTCAAAAATGTAATGTAAAACGATGTGCTAAGTATGTACACAATGGACATCCATAGCATAAAATGTAATGTAAAACGATGTACTAAGTAATGCACACAATGGGCACACCTAGCATGAAATGTAATGAAATCATGTACTATAATGTACTAATGAACATAGCAAGTATATGATGTGAAAACAGGAAAGCACGAAAGTAACAAGTAGGCACATGTGTTCCACCCCAAAATGTTTGGAAAACAGTAAAAGAGGGGTCTATGTACTCACTTGAGATTGCTCAGAAGTCCTAAGATAACCACCAAGCAATGCTAGAGATCACGAAATATCAAACGGCACCTAATATAGGTAACTACATTAATAAGCCGGACCTAAATCGGAAGATCGGATAGGATGAGGGCTCGTAAACCAAATGAGTATGGGAACTCATGTAGTATGGTTTAATAAAGCCTACATACTAAATGAAACCTAACCTAAGTGCTTGTGACCCATTACGACCCGTTTAGGTAGCTTATGCTACTTTAACGCGTCGTTCGCGTGAAACGCGTTCGGACCGCCTAACTAGTCCTATGACAAGTAATATATGCCTTAACATGTCTAATATGGTTGTCAAATCAGTTTAGATGTCAAAAGTTATGTTACATATGATTAAAACGAATTTCGGCATCAAAGGGGTATTTTGGTAATTTACCTAAGGCATATAAACTACCTATCATACCACTACTTAAACGAAGCGACCATAAGGTATAACCTCGGAAGGTTATTCCCTATATACTATGGTCACCTAAAGTGCTTGGTCGGATCCTAATGATCGACCAAACGGGTCGGGTTCGAAAGTATAAGCGATTGTTTAGATCGCTTACCTCACGACCCTATATAAGCACTAAACTAAAAGTGACGAGCTAAGCATGCTAAAACATGCTTAACTAAGTTTAGAAAACAGGTTTGGTATCAAAACAAACGGTTTTGATACCCCTAAGTAGTTTGGTTACAAAATACGCAAGAATACGTATTCTGACCGAAACTACGGCTCGTCACTGAGCCTAGATAACGTGGTAATCAGTAGGTATAGTCACTAGGGACTATAACCATCGTGATCACGCTCACGTTATGAAGTTCAAACGAACTTCGCATCGACCATAAACTGGTTAATGCAGAAATTCAAACAAAGTTTGACTTTCGGACTCGAAAAGCAATAAAAGAACGAAGGAATACTTACGAAGGGTCCCCGAATGCTAATCTAGATCAAAATAGCTCAGGTATGAAACAAAGGTTTCAACTTAGAGCACAAATGATCAGATTCTTGTGAGAAAAGAAGTGAAATGGGTTGGGTATTTATAGGTTTCGGTCCACCGTTAAGATCGTTTCTTGGAGAAGAGGGAATGATCTAGCCCGTACACTTGTCACAATGTTGTGGTAACTGAATTTGGCCACCATAAGAGTTTAACAAGTGGCACTTGACCTTTGGGAGGGGTTAAAGGCTGTTAACTGCTGTTTAAAAATGATTTGCTGCATTTGGCCCAGGCTAGCGCACCGTTACAATGAGAGTGTAGAGGTGCGCTAGACCTTAGTTTGGCAGATTTACAATTTTGGTCCCTGTCATGCATTCAGCCCATTTTCGACACGTTTAAGGCCCGTTAACCCCATTTCAAAGCTCTAAAATGAAGTTAAAGTATTGGGAACTTAAAACATGTTCAAAAATATCTCGGATGTCGGTTCGTTTAGCCGTACGGTTGCGATGTTCGGTTAATTACGACGGAATGCGCACAAGCGCGAAAAATGATCCAAATGACGCAACGAATGAATTTTTCTCATGCCAAACACTAAAATAAAATATTATAGTGCTTACATAAATTTTTGGATGTCCGGATGTATTCAGGACGTGAGTTATGCGCGAAAGTGCAAACTTGTGCACTTTTTGACACTTTTAGTCCCTGAATGACCCAAAAGTTTATTTTATCACACCGAACCCCTCAAAGCTTATTTCTAAGCTATATAAAGGATATTTATGGTATGTTTAA